>CAIGRS010136627.1:0-13924 GCA_903798395.1 Fraxinus floribunda
AGAATGCATTTTTTTGGTTGATGTGATGGGGGATATGTGGTTGAAAAAGAAGGAAAAGTTATTGATGTGATGGAAAATATTATTTTATTGAAGAATGTGTGGTTGAAAATGAGTAGAAGAATGAGAATGAAATAAATAATGTAGCTCAAACAGAGACTTATTATAGGAAATTTGAGATTTCTTACAATGGAAGGAGTGAGTGAACATTGTAGCAAATCTATGCTGTGAGTTGAGGCACTTTACGTTTTATTATATATCATGTTTGGTGGAGATTAATATATATATATATATATATATATATATATATATATTAAATGAAATGTACAATTGAAAAATTGTTAATATATAAAATATATTGTTAAAATTAATTGTCAATTTTGACTTAAAATTACCACATATATTTTAATCCCTAACAAACATGGGCATAATTGTAATCAATATAATAAAAATGGTTTGAATTCCTATTAAATTATCTGATACTCCTTATATTTATTTGGATCTCATGAGAGTGTGGTTAAAATTAATTGTTGATTTTGACTTAAATTTTTATCAATCTATTATCTAAACCAAATAGTAGGGATGACAATAAAATCCGCTCAACCCGATACCTGTGGGGTCCCGCCCCGAATGTGACGGGGATTACCCGTTTAACCGGGTACATGGGGCGGGGATGGGGCGAGAGTTATTAACCCGAAGCTACGGAAACATAGTCCCCGTCCCACTACTCACCCCATTTAAAATTAATTTAAAATTTATGTTTTTTATCGAAAAAAAATAATAAATTTATCATCATTTTTAAAGAGAACATAAGTTATTTTTAACAAATTAGTAAAAAAGTAATAATATTTACTAACTAAGGACATTAAAAAAATAAAAGCAAGAAATAAAATAAATAAAAAATAAAAAGAAAAAATAAATGGGNTTTTATCGAAAAAAAATAATAAATTTATTATTATTTTTAAAGAGAACATAAGTTACTTTTAACAAATTAATAAAAAAGTAAGAATATTTACTAAGTAAAGACATAAAAAAATAAAATTAAAAATTAAAATAAAGAAAAAAAATAAATGGGTGCGATAAAATGGGGTAAGGGACGTGCCCCGCCCCGATCCCACCCCGTCCCGCTTTAACCCGGTATGGGTATGTGGGAATGTAATAAAAATATCCGATGGGACGGTGGTGGGATTGACCAACCTGTCTTATACCCTCCCCGTTGTCATTTCTACCAAATAGAGGCTTCAAAAGAAAGTTTGTAGAAAAAATGTGATCGTTAGTGGGTCAATCTGGGACCCACCATAGAGATAAAAAATCAAAAAAATTGGTTGGAATATGAGCCCTACAGCTCTTTTTTTCATTCTAATGCCTACCAAACGGAGGCTAAAGATAATTATAGATCTTTAGATGATTAAGGGTAAGGGACCACATACAAATCTTTTTCTACCTAGTTTCTATCTTGGCTACTAAAGAATCTTGAGAAATGCTACACTTACACACTTGGTACACAATTTTCTACACAATCATCTCACATGTGTGTGGGGCCCTGTACAAGTAGGAATTTTGAAGAATCTTTTCTTACTATGTTCCTATTAACTTTTAAAAAGAAGTAATTAAGTATATTTTGTGTTCTTAATCATGGTTCTAATTGATAATTGTGGGCCCCACACACATATGAGATGGTTGTGTAGAAGATTGTGTATCAAGTGTGTAAGTGTAGCAATTTTGAATAATTTTCTTACTATGTTCCTATTAACTTTTAAAAAGAAGTAATTACGTATAGTTTGTGTTCTTAAATCATTGGTCTAATTGATAATACTTTAAGCACGAGAATCATCATCAATCAAACACTTGAAATTTTTAGATTGCTATCGACAAAGCTTTTACTCGATGATGATTATCCTCATAACAATAATACACTTGGAAAATTTCAACAATATTTTTGTTTAACATCGAGGACGATTATGTACAATAAATATAAACCACACATTTTTAGAAATCTACAACTTTTCATTTACACATCAATTTTCCAATGGGGTTACGATTTTTACGGAAATTTGGGATAAATTCCCCAAAAGTCCGTCAATTTGTGGGACCCATTCAGAGCATTATTGAGTAAATTTCTTCTCCACCAAGGAAGAGCTTACTTTCTTGGTAGAGCTCCATGAATTGCAATTAATTTAGCCCTGGTTTTGCTCAATTGATATAACGTGTCACTGAAGAGTTGTGATCCTGCAAAACATATAATTAAAATTAATTATTAATTTTGACATAAATTAAATCTTAATTTTATCAAACGTGAGATATCATTACATCACCTAAGCCCCGTTTGATTCCATTATTTGAAATTTTAATTGTTGAAAAAGTGTTATTTTTAAAAATGTTTGGTTAAAAAATAAAAAATAAAAGTCTTAAAATTACGTGTAACATTATATTATTTAAACAGCATGTAATTAATAAAAAATAAATTATAATTTTAAGGCGGGAAACCTTGTATGTATTTTTGGCACCTTGTATAAATCTACAGTTAAGGACATTCACATGGCCACCCTTTAAAGTAAATCCTTTTAGTAATTTCAAAAGTAAAATATTATTGTATAGGATTTTTCTGCAGCATAAAAACAAACTCAGTACTTTGGAAACTACAGAGAGTCATCTATTGGATCCATACACATAAATTTGCTCTATTTTACTTTATTTTCTCAAATTTTTGAAAACAAAAATTGTACGATGACAGTGACTAGAATAAAGTGAGTTGTTGGTCGAATCATATTTGGGCACGTCTTGATGTACACCATTATTAACTAGTAATGCAACATAGTCCCACATTTTAGAGTGTTAATGTAACATTAAATGATAATTAAAATTAAATAAATTATTTCATTTCACATTTCATTTAGAGTCATCTAGACTAGACTAACATTGTTTACACTCACAACATTATTTCATT
Organism: Fraxinus floribunda; assembly: GCA_903798395.1. NCBI lineage: Eukaryota > Viridiplantae > Streptophyta > Magnoliopsida > Lamiales > Oleaceae > Fraxinus > Fraxinus floribunda. The sequence goes on from CAIGRS010136627.1 coordinate 2,945, forward strand.
GAATTTTTTTTAAAAATATATACAAATCTCACATTGTCCAAATAAAATAATGTCACACACATCTAAAAATTTTCATCACTCTTTCTCCACACATTCTTTCATCAATAACTATTTTAAAAATTCTAGTATTCTCAATAAAACGAGATTCAAAAATTCAAAATTTGAAGCGTTTCATATATTTATGAGCATTACAAAACAATTTGAACCTTGTTTGATTTTGCTAAAAATCATACTTTTAATTGATTTTAATAAAAAAAAATTAAAATTAATTATTAATTGTAACTTATATTTTAAAATTATATTTTAATTAACTATTTCAACTAAATCAAAGAGATGTTCAAAAGAACTTTTTCGTATTCAAGATAAATTGTGCAACTATTACCCAAGATTGAAGATATGGACGAACTTGCAACTAAAATATTAAGCTTTTAAAATTTTAATTTTAATTAAAATCAACAACTAATTTTAAATCATATATTTTAGGAGATCCACAATTTTTCAACCATACTTTCACCCATTTTTATTTATCAAAGTAAAAAAAGCGTAACAGGATAACTTCGTACACGTGTAACTCAGTGATCGGATAAGTAATAAATTTGTTTTTATCGAAATTTGCTTATATAAAGCTTGTATTGTATCATTTGATCATACATGAAATACATCATGAGTTCCAATGGAAATCCCAAAAGTTTCGGTCAACAGAATAATTCCTTCAAAACAAAAATGGAGGAAAAAAAGAAGGAAAAATCTGTAAACGATGTCATGGCAGAAGCCATTGCCGGGTCTGACTCTAGGCCACGGGGCAACTGGATTCTAGCCAAGGACACGGCGTCGCCATCGACTAAGATGCCGGAGAAGATGGAGGAAAAGAATGAAACATCTTTCTGGGGAGCTGCAGCTGCGGCAGTTGGTGTAGCAGCAGGTGTGGCCGTGGTGGCGAGTGGCTTATGGACGCTAGCCAATTACGCGGACCCGGATCCGGGGCCAAAAAATGACGATGAGAAGAAGAAGAAGATGATGAAAGCCCCAGGTAGACGACCTTACAAAATTCCTAGGGACGAATTTGAGGGGAATCCTAGAGATTACTTTCGCAACCTGCGTGGTCGTTGAAGCTCCTGGAAGTATGAAGGAAGCTCGGAACTCGTATTAGTCATGGATCTACGAGTTGAGAGTGAGAATTGAACTCTATAATATTTAATTTCCGTTATTATATTTAAAAAAAAAACTAATATGGAAGAAGGATTTCTTTGTGATCTAGTTTTATCTATATATTTCTTTCGATCGGTATGTTTTTATCTATATTTTATATTTATGTAATTCTGCAGATTATGAATATTGATGCAGTTGTTTTATCTAGTTTGATGCTTACACATGTCAAAATTACGCTTTAATTTATCAACAATTCATTTTGTTTATGAAAGATGGATTGCACTTAAATTTGTTCACTTTTGTCAATAGTTGGAGAGAAAATCACTAAATTGAAAATTCTTGTAAATGATCATCTTGCAACGGTCTAAGTGAAAAATATGGGGTGTTGATAAATTTTTGAGTATACTCATCACTGGACTAAAATGGGAAAAAGAATTACAGAATTTATTTTTGTGGATCATATCTGTTGGATCCTACTTAAAGCATTATTTGACATTTCTTAACAACGAAGCGAACAAGTCCAATTTATGAGTCTTCTATAGAAATTGCAATTAGTGCCCCCAACTTATCAACAACATGTAGTTGGAGTCCCTGTTGTTAACTTTTTTGCTTTTATTTTTTTGGAAAATTAGGGTTAGAATTCCCAAATGCTAGAAATGTTGGTATAGGTTCCAACCGCCAAGCACGAAAATATGAGTAAGGGAAAAATTCATAGATCAGGCTTTATCTTTCATGAAATCAAAAATCAAAGGTTTAAATTTAAAAAACTCAAGTTTTTATTTGAAATAATTTATTAAATTAAATATTTAATTGTAATATAATATAATTGACCCACCACACCCCACCCCCTCCCTCCGGCGATTATTCCAGCGACCATTTTCCGACCACGCTTAATTCCGGCGACAATTTTTCGGTGAACGTCGACCATGGGAAAAATTCATGGATCAGGCTTTATCTTTCATGAAATCAAAAATCAGGCCCAAAGGTTTAAATTTACAAAACTCAGGTTTTTATTTGAAATAATTAATTATATTTTACAATTAATTTATTAAATTAAATATTTATTTGTAATATAATATAATTGACCCTCCACCCCACCTCACCCCACCCCTCCCCTACCTCTCCGACGACTACTCCGACGACCGTTCACCGGCCACATTTAATACCGACGACTATTTTTCAGTGACTGTTGCCGGTTCAGATCTGCTGCCCCTTCGCAGCAGCGCCGGTAGCAGCGAAAGGTGGGGAAGTGAGAGAGGGAGAGAAGGGGAGGTGGAGGGAAGTTGTCGCCAGCAAGGGGAGGGGAAGGGGGGAGAGAGAGAATGAGGGAGAGAAGGGGAAGGGGGAGAACAGGCGGCGGATGTTGAAATGGATTAGGATTTAGGGTTAAGTTTTATATTTAAAATAAATTTGATGGGGTAGGTAGTATGGTGGGTATATAGATTAATTTAATTTTATAAAATTATTATGAAATAAAATTATAAAACCTGATAATTGTAAAAAAAAGATGAAAATCTGATTTTTTAAAAGTCNAATGTGAAAACCTGATTTTTTAAAAGTTCAAACTTAATAGCTGGTTTAGTGTAATTACCACATATCATATGAGTAATCAACTTATGGGCTAATTGGCATATAATGTCAAAAAGGCCCACCGGCCAGCCCATCCCAAAGAATTGGAGTACATCGTACCCAACTCCTTGGGGGTGGGACTATTGTATGAAAATATTTTAAATACAGAAAACGGAAAAAATCATATATCTTGACTTAAGTTTAGGCCAATTCAAGTTTAAGAGAACAATTTTGCATTTTTAAAACTCGGGTGATAATTAAATTCTATTAATTAAATAAATAATTCCAATCTATTTCCAGTTCGGGCCACATTCACTGCCATCCACCACGCAACCATTCTCTCTTATAGTCGTCAGCATCCACAACCGAGCACCTTCTTAAGGGACGAACTAATCGTCACTTGGTGACTATTGAGTATCACCGACTCAAATAATAGAGATAGGGAGAAATATAGCGGACGTTGAGGAACATCGACTAAGCATAGGGAGAAATATAGCCTATGCGACTCGTTACTCGAGGGCCTAGCTTGGCTCGAGGGCTGAGTCGATTCGAGCTTTGGTTAGCGAGCCATCTATTTTTTAAATAGATAAAATCCTCCACTTTATCTGGGCTTATGATCGGCTACTTAAATTTCAAGTAGATAGAGTTAAAAATTGTACACGAACAACTTGTTGAGTATACAATTCTTTTTTAAAAAAAAAAATAAAAATAGTATTATAAAATAACAATTTTTACTAATATGATTAAATTAAATATCACTTACCTGACGACATGGAACTTCGACATATTTATCTTACAATAAAAAATGAATGTCTATCAATTCTTCACGTTCATTAATGCTTTCAAAATATCTTATTTCAATCGGTTCCTAACATCAGACAGAATTAGTACTAAAAGCAGAATCCAAAGTTATAGTGCTTGAAGTAGTTGGTCTTTTGTAATCGCAGAAACTATTGGCCATCGTTTTTCGTAATTTCTCCATAATTCAATTACTTTTCTGAATTTTTTTTAATTGTATTATTAGTAGGCATATTATGATTAAATTAGTCAACTAAAATCAGCAGGTAATGCATTTGGACTTACGTCTGATGTCATATTACATGCGATACACATACTACTACTAGAAGAACTTATTGCATCATATCTTATACGTATTAATGTCTTCAAATAAGTTTAATATTTCAACTTCGTCTTCTTTAATATCATTGGGAGGAGTGGGTGTAGAGTATCCGACTAATATTTGTACCCATTCGTTTTTTTATAAAATTCATACATTTTATATAAATTTTGTTCTAAATTTCTATAAGTGATAGATGTATTAAAAGTTAAAACTCTTAAAATTTGACCAATTATATATTTAATATATGACAAATTGTAATAGGTGTCCAAGATGTATGCTAAAAGAAATAAAATAGGCAAGTCTTCCTAATATTTTCTAAATTTTAATTCCATAAAATATATAATTTCACTAAAATCAAAGTCATTTTTGTATTTATAAAAAGCTTTGCAATTAAGCCTATGTTTGACATCTATTTTTTTTTCATTCTCATTCTCATTCTTTTTCTCTTTTTTCATTTCAACCACACATTCTATTAATAAAATAATATTACACATAAACCCAAAAATTCTTCTTACTTTTTAACCACACATTCTTCCATCAATCACTATTCAAAAACCAATTTTTTTTACCCAAAATGGGTGTCAAACATAGGCTATTAGCCCTTNATTTTCATTTTTTTTTTCTCTTTCTTCATTTCAACCACACATTCTATCAATAAAATAATATTACACATAAACCCAAAAATTCTCCTTACTTTTTAACCACACATTCTTCCATCAATCACTATTCAAAAACCAATTTTTTTTACCCAAAATGGGTGTCAAACATAGGCTATTAGCCCTTGTTTGGCACCCATTTTTAATCTTATTCTCATTCTCATTTTTCTACAGTAATCATTTTTAACCACACATTCTCCAAATAAAATAATATTACACATAAACCCAAAAATTCTTCTTACTTTTTAATCACATATTCTTTATATCAATCACTATTCAAAAACTCATTCTTCAAAAGAATGGATGTCAAACACCCAGTAAAAAAACAACACCTACGGCTAGGGGGATAGTACACCCTAAATAATATACCATTTTTCCTAGTTTTGACTGCCTATTTTTAATATACCATTTTTCCTAGTAAACATGCTTTTTTGTTTTGGTAAATAGGTCCTTGGAAATATGCTTTTTTTAATGGAAGAAATATGCTTTTTTGAATGGAATATGATTCCATTCAATCAAGACCACAATTTATCCTATATTTTGTTGAATTAAAAAAAAAATTAAAAGCTAAGAAAATATTTATAATTATATTAATATTTTACCCACTTAAAAACTAAAATATGAGTTTTGAGTTTAATTGTGATTTTCTTATAAGAAAAAGATAAGAATTTTGAATTTTTTGAACTGAGTAAAGTTATATGGGATGATGATCTATTTTTTAATGAATTGCTGGATTCAGCAAATATTATATTTTAAAATTATGTACATGGAGAATTATCCTATTAAATATTGTTAGAGTTGTTAAAGATATAATATATTTCTTAAATGAGTAATCTAGCTAAAGTTTGACGGCTTCAATTTTTCTAACTATTATTGTTCTCTTGTGGCCAGTGAGATTCAAGTCGACTTGACAAAACTAGGTTATGAGTATAAGATAAATAAAAATTTGGTACTTCTAAAGTAGGAGTAATTAAATATATTGAGAGACTATTCCGAGCTTTTTTTTGTCAGAGTCGAGCCGAGCAAAAGCTCGGCCATAAAAATGAGGTTCGGCCAGAGCTTTCGGCTCGAGCCTTAGCAGACCGAGCCCAGTCGGCTCGCATTTTTTTTAAAATTCATTATAAATGTATAATTTTTTATAATGTATTTAAAATTTGTTCAATTTATACGTATTATAAATAATAACTAAACGTTAATATATATAAAAAAAACACATCTAAACTTAAAAAAATAAATGAAGAAATAGAAACTAAGCCCCTGTTTGGGCCACATTTTTCTTTTCATTCTCATTCTTCTACTCATTTTCAACCACACATTCTTCAATAAAATAATATTTTCTATCACATCAATAACTTTTCCTTCTTTTTCAACCACATATTCCCCATCACATCAACTAAAAAAATACATTCTTTTGAATAAATTAAGCTCCTGTTTGGGCCACATTTTTCTTTTCATTCTCATTCTTCTACTCATTTTCAACCACACATTTTTCAATAAAATAATATTTTCTATCACATCAATAACTTTTCCTTCTTTTTTAACCACATATTAATCATCACATCAATAAAAAAAATACATTCTTTTGAAAAAAATGTGTACCAAACGGGGACTAAAGCGGAATATACATTTTCTTAATTTTTTATTTTTGACTAACCTTATAAAAAACAAACCCTAGAGGGAGTTTCTGTAATGTTTTAAAAGACAGGGGTGTTTCTAATAATAGTCAAATACTGTAGGGGTGTCTTCGATATTAACTTTATAAATAAACCAATTTCACTGCCTATAAATATAACCAATCCCTCCTGTGTAGAGAACATAAAAGAGTTAAAAGAAATACAAAACAAAAACAGCATGAGCTCCCATGGAAACTCTGGAGGTTCTGGGTCTGGGCGACCAAATAATTCCCCCAACCCCAAGACGGAGGAAGATGAAGGAACATCTATAATGGGTGCGGTGGCAGCAGCTGTCGGAGTGGCGACAGGGGTGGCGCTGGTGGCGCGTGGCTTATGGAATCTAGCCAGCCCGGCAGCAGAGCCACCAAAGGAGGAGGAGGGCATGATGAAAGCACCAGGGAAAAAAGATACATATATTCCTAGAAAAGACTTTGAGGATGACCCTGCTTCCTATTTTCGCAACCTTCGTGGTGTAAAGGAGGAGGAGGACATGATGAAAGCACCAGGGAAAAAAGATACATATATTCCTAGAAAAGACTTTGAGGATGACCCTGCTTCCTATTTTCGCAACCTTCGTGGTGTAAAGGAGGAGGAGGGCATGATGAAAGCACCAGGGAAAAAAGATACATATATTCCTAGAAAAGACTTTGAGGATGACCCTGCTTCCTATTTTCGCAACCTTCGTGGTGTAAAGGAGGAGGAGGACATGATGAAAGCACCAGGGAAAAAAGATACATATATTCCTAGAAAAGACTTTGAGGATGACCCTGCTTCCTATTTTCGCGACCTTCGTGGTGGTCGCTGAAGTCTGATATTAATACTACAGCACTCTGTAGGTTGAAATTCGTCGCCATAGTAATCGGGAAAGATTTCAACTGTCGTGTTTAATTTTTACAGTTGTGAGTGTTTTAGTAGCATTAATTAATATGGAAATGGTGCGTCTTTGTGTAATCTCCAAGTTTGGAGACTAATGTTGGATTGTGATCTACGTACTAATATTTTTAGTTCTACGTATAATAAAATAAAATGATGTTTGTTAATTTGCGAGTATTTTATCTTTAATGTTAAATGTTTTGATGAATTTCCTTTTTTTTTTTAACCAATCAAAGTAAAAATTAAAGAGTCTTAGAAGCTTTAATAGTACTTAAATTAAAATTTGAATTATTATAATACGTGGATCTTATGAAATACGTTGATATATGTGAGTGACCAGCAGTTGTTTATTTTACGAAACGTTCGAATAAAAATATATTTTAAACTTCGTTAAACATAACAAAAAATAAAATAAAATCATCCATTATATATTTTTTATTTAATGTAGAAGAAGGGAAGAAGGATTTTTTATTTATTTTCTTCACACAATTTTTTATTTTGGAGGAGGTTTTCTATTCAACTTCGTATTTCTTAGACTTTAAAAAATAAATAAACACAAACGATAAATCTGCTCATATTTAATGATTTACAGTAATGTGGTGTGTCTATTTAGCCCTTGTTTGGTAATCATTCATTCATTTATATATTTTTCTTTCATATTAATTTTTAACTGTACATTCTCGTAATAAAATATCCTTTGTAAATTCAAATTTTTTTTCTTACTTTTTGATTTTTAATCATACATTGTCCAAAAAATTATTATTTAAAATCTCATTCTTTACAACAAAAAAAGACGCCAAACAAGGCCTTATTAACTTATCAATGCCATACCTCACATCCTCACCTCATATGAAATTAACATGATTTAGTAAATAATATCATATTAAGGCCAATTTTGTTGGCCTGCGTCTCTTTTTGTGTTATTTCGAGTTGTGTCCGTCTTCGATGTAAGATTAAAATCTGATTTTTAATACTTTTTAATAAAATGTATTGTTAAAAAGTTATAGGTCTTAAAAAATATATGATTAAAATTAATTATTAATTTTGACTTAAAATTTTAATCTAAAACAAACAGACTTAATATGAATCGTGTGAATATTATAATCCTTAATTTGTCAATAATTGGTACTAATCATATAAAAATACATTTTTTTGCGAAAGATTGCACTCACTTTACTTTCCAAATAGTTTAAATTAAAAATAATATTAAATGATCATCAATTTGCACAACAGTAAATTAAAAATAATATTAATTTTTTTTTGGTGATAATCGGAATTTTTTTATTTTTTTTTTATTTTTTTGAATTCAGTCACATATCATGCTATGCCAACGCGGGACTGCATTGAATATCCGACTCAACTAATCAATTCTAATTTCAATTCTTGGTTTATGTTAATTAATGTAATTCATGCATTTGTGATAGACTGATAGTCGATCATTCGATTTTATTTACTATTCTTTTTCGAGATTAAATAAATAAATAAATATATATATATATATATATATATAACACGATTTGATCTAATTAGTGGTCCGAATTCATATGAAAAATATACATTTGCATTCCGGATTATCTCACATGGCCGCATAAGCCATAAATATTATTAGTAACATTTTTAGCCCGTGTGTTCCATAAACAACGTTCTACCTATTATGAGTTTTCTAACATTACGAATAAGCAACTCATTGTTCTAATGAAGTGCAAACATTAAAATAATGTAAAGATTAATATTTATGGAATCATACACAAGAATTTAACTGAAAGACACAAAGTCTCCCATTAAATATCAAAAAGTCTTGTCATCACTCCAATACAATAAAGTAGGCATGAGCTGGTTTGGGTTGGATTGATTTCAACTCCAATCCGAAACCGATACCAAAATCAAAACCAAAACCATATTAGTTAGTTTGGGTTAATTTCGACCTAAAACAACCCACTCTACCTCTTAAACTAAACCGACTCAAACCAAAATCGATTTGGTTTAGTTTGGTTCAATTATCTTGCTTGAAATTTTAGTCCAAATTGATTTTATTTTATTTTAATAAAAATGTGTCCAAATTGGGGGCCTACTTAGATTATAAGAATTAAAAGAACTAAATAACTTTATATTATAGGAATTATTGACTAACGAATAAAATCATGTTAATAGAGACATCAACAGAAAATTTAAGAATTTTGCTTTTTTTTTTTTTTAATGCATTATGTAACCTAACTGCTGAAGTAAGGAAAAAATGCTAAGTATAACACAATAAGCTTGTGAAAGAAAATCTTCAGTGCTATTGCTAGAAACATCATAGATTGGAGGCAATTGAGAAATTTATGGGAGTGACTTTTGAGTTTTATTTTTCTTAAAAAAGAAAAGGTAAACATGTAAGTGGGTTGGGTTGGTTCAATTAACCAACAGTTTGAGGTTTCAAATCATGGCTAAACCAACCTACCATGATTTTGTTATAAAAAAAAAAAAAAACCAATTACATGTGTCAAATTGACCCGAACAGACTTGGGTTGATTCGATTTAATTGGTTTGATCGATTTTCGGATTTTTTTTTGCCCAGGCTGACAATAAAGTTCTAGTTTAACATGTTTCTATAAAAATTATAAGAAGAATATCACCCAAGTCAAGAAATAATAAATGAATCTTGAAATCTTCAATAATCCAATGAAATTTCGTTCCCAAGCGTTGAATTTCTTGTGCTTGATGTAAAATCTCTCAATTTTCTCTCAAATTATGCTAGATTCCAAAGTGGCTACATTCTGGACGTCCTAGGGTTTATCAAGGATGCCCCCTAGTTTCCATGGAAAGTTTTGGTTAGAATAGGAAACATAATTTTCACCTTTGCGAATCAACCATGCGGCCACATGGTTTCGTTGAGTGCGGCCGCATGGAAGTTACATTTTGAAGTTTGAACTATGCTTTGCTGGGTCCCTCGAAAGCGGCCGCACCATGAAGTGGCCTATGCAGTCGCATAGGCTAATTCATTTTCCAATTTTTACGTTTTGGTCTTTGAATTTTTCTGCAATGCTTTTCGATCTCTTTTTCACTCTTTCGTTTTCCTTAATTGTACAATTGACACTTAGCACCAGTTCATCTTCACTTTGACATACGGCTTTGATATTTGCATTTTAGTCCCCCCCAAACTTTATATTTGCTTCAATTACGCTCTTTTTCGCTTGTTATATTCACTTCCATTAGTAATTCAGTATCATCAATGTATTCCTACAAAACATGATTTACAAAGAATTAAGCCATATTAGAAAATTATGACTCAATTTATGAAAGTCCATTCCCACTACAACTCTGTTTAATTTCGGACTCCAAGTTTGATAATAGTCATTGGCCACAAAAAATCATGCAATGTCTTGTAGGTGTCCTAATTGTACTAGGATTGCACAATTGAACATTATAAGTGCATGCCTTTGATTCACTATTCTCAAAAGCTTTACATTTTATAGTTTGATGCTCATATTCTCCTCCACTTTACTAATTAAGCATTAAAAGGACAACGATAACACACTTTGACGCATTTTGTTACCAGAAAGCTTTGTTCGTGATCCAAGCTTGACCCCTCATCAAGCTCGGACTCTTGCATACGTAGGTTTCATTTTTGGTACCGTAAAGTATCAATAAATTAATAACATCGCTTTAAGTAATAAACTTTTAATAAATTAATCTCCCTAAATGAATAAAATAATAATTTAAAATCTTATAGGACCCAACGAATATATAATAATAATGATGATTAAAATTTATAACACATATAGGGACGAATGATCTAAATCAGTATTGGTGTTCATCTTATACTAAGCACCAATAACAGACATATCAATTTATTTGTTGAAATGACACGTAATCGGTGCTCCGTGGGTGTGAGTGCGGGAGAATGCTATATCTTCATATTAACATCCACCCCATTTGGGAAATTCATGGAAATGGCCAA
>CAIGRS010136706.1:0-13445 GCA_903798395.1 Fraxinus floribunda
GTAGGACTTATGTATTGTTCCCTAAGAAAAACATGACAAGGTCCACTTTGATCTTCCTTCAATAAATTAGTAACATTGAATTTCTAGTTCGATTATGTTAGGTAAAGCTTTTTGTAGATAAACGCGTAGATAAAAAGTATTTAAATTTTTAAAGCCCTTATCGTAGGTAAACAACCGTTCTTCTATATTCTTTATCTTTTTATTTCTTTCGGTGTCCATTTTAACCACTAGCCTTCAATAATAAAATTTAGTTGCACTGGTTGGACGAAACTAAATATTCTTTTGATTTTTCTTAGGTTAACCTCGAATACTTGGGTCGATATTTAGTTCTTCATTATTCCATTACAATAAATATTTCATATAGACTGAATCTTAAATTTATCCCATGCTATCTCAAGTCGATTCTTGTAAATGAGAATATGACACACCTAAATGAGTTGACTTCTAAATCATTCCCTAGATACATACCAAACTTAGCTTAATTAAAATTATTTTCAATTTGAATGTTTCATAGGAAAAGATTATCCACAAGAAATAACACATATAAAAATTATAAAAACATACTCAACAATCATAATGATTGGAAATTATTTAGTCGAGACCAATGGAGGAATAACTAGAGTCTCAATTTTACGACAAATTCGACTCCATTGTAATTCTTCACTAACCACGATGATATAGAAACTCTATACTACATCTTAGCTAATAAGAGCTTAACTTGTGATAAGCATCGATGACACGAAACACCAAATAGTTAGTAAATACGTAAATGATAGATTCCAGAAATTAAAAGATCTACTAACTAATTGGTGAACATGTCACGTGTTCTTTACATAAGCTATGCTAAGTATCAGTACTTAAGAGATCATTTCCATGTGTGTGTGTAATATTAAAATTATCAAATATATATCTTAAATAAAGGTTTTAAATCAAGTCAATGAAGAAACCTGTCAATAAGGTCAATGTTTAGAAATGCTTCTTTTGGTCCATCAGCCTCAAACTTGGTCCTTACAGTCCCACCAAAGAAAGGTGCCAATAAAACATAACCCCTTACTCCAACAGGAGCCAGATCGGCTGAGCCGGCTCCAAGCCTAACAGCCAAATTATGAGCAATATTCCCACCGGCCGAATCACCTGAAATGAACACATGGCTGAAGTCAGCCACATCGGTGAGCCATTCATCCGGCTCCTTGGCTGTGGCTTGGGCTTGGAGCCACTTCACAGCCATGTAGCCATCCTCAATGGCTGCTGGGAGGCGGTTCTCCGGAGCCAGCCGGTAGTCGGGAGAGATAACCACGGCTTGTAACTCAGAAGCCAGCCGGAAACAGTAGTTTTGGCAGTTGGGCCACGTCCTGGAGCTAATGCAGAAGCCACCACCGTGAATGTAATAGAAGATTGGGAGCTTAGAGGAGGAAGGTGAAGCTGGCTTGTAGAGTCGGAGCTGAAGGTTATGCATGGCATCAAATACGACATCTTTCCATAACACAGAGCCATCATCATGTACAGGAACTTCAAAGCTTGGCTTGTTAGAGCGCCATATTGATCCATCACTATAAACTTTAAGAACACCCCGGCAGTCATCCACCTCGATCGGTGGTGGAGCAGCGGCAGTTTTTTCCGACATGGCTTTGTGTGTTTGTGTGTGTGTAAATCACTTGCAGGCAGATGAATAAAAAGAAGAGGAGAAGATAGACAAGGAAAGAGTTGTACAGAGTTCAAATATATCTTATGCAGGCGGCTGTTTGTCTTTCTCTATGTTTTTTCTAGTTTAGATGATGAATGAAATGAAGTAGGACAGTAATGTTTCAACCACTGATCTGACATCTTAGGTTTTTGTTTGTTTGCGATCAACAAACTTCGGTATGTTGTGGATTAGGTTGTCATTAATTCATTATTTTTTGGGGGGAAATATAGGTTAGATAGTATTTTTTGGCTTAATAATGGGTCAAAAATTAGAAAAATAGAAATTGGCTAAAACCCATCTCAACAACACTGTGCATAGCCAAGTACAAGTTACCAGCTCCATTACTACGTTGAGAAATCATCCTACCATATAGAAGGGCATGTTTAGTATAGTGGGCTCAACTGAACAATGAACAAACGCCTAATATTTTTCTTCTTCTTACCCCCTGTTTGGCCCCCATTTTCTAAATTCATCTTTTCTCTCTCTCATTTTCAACGACATATTTCATAGGACCCATAACTTTTATCAACTTTTCAACACCACATTTCATCGACTTTTACAAAAATCAACTAAAAATCTGATTTTTAGCTAAACCAAACAGGGCTTAATCTTGTAATTTTCATTTCCATTCAATTCAGCATACTAATAAATATGATAGAATTGCAGTAGTTTTTACAGAAGCATGAATTTGTTCTTGAAGACAGAGGAAAAGGAACATTCCAATTTCAAAGGCATTTGCTAACACGTAAAAATACAATACAATTGAAATGGATTCCTTTTTTGGCTTTTCAGATTCATAAAATCTAAAAGAGATGGAACGATAAGCTGCTTGAATATTGTGGGGGTAAATCAATATCAACCAAGTTGGTTAAGAACAAGAATTAGCTACCAACTGATAATCATGTTTTGCTAATGCAGCTGGAGCTATCTCTCAAGCAAGATAAACGCACAAATTCAAGAACTATTCTCACCACACCACAAATTTGAAAAAAGAACAGATTAAGGTTAATGATCAGATATAAAAAAATTATCTTACAGGTCGAGTTACAAAGGAGATGATTAATCTAGGAAAATCTTTATGGACTATAAACGTCTTGAATATCCAGAACCTCGACACTTCTTGCAGAATATCAACCCTGTGAAAAAATATAAAAGCACGAGGTAAGAAAAGCATATGTACAATTGTTTGTGCGATAAAGTTGGAACTAAATAAATTTAGAGAAAATTGATTTCCTAGAGTCCAAGCTTCAGCAATAAAGACCACTACAAATTGATGGTCTATCGTACTCAAAGTGGAAATCATTTGAAATAGTAGCATGAGACTTATTGGTTTGAGGTGATACTGAAACTACAGATCAGGAATTAAAAAAAGTTTTGGCATTATATATAGGTTGTATTTGTCATTTATGTTCCATCTGTCTTGCTCTGAGTAGGGTTGGACATGCTAGGCATTGGAAAATGACCCTCTGTACCATATCATGTTCCAGATCCTCTTTTTTTGCTGCTTTTGAAGGAATCAATTAGCTCTCGTAATATAACAAAGTTCACTAAACAAATAAAGCATATAATCCTATTATTTTTTTGGACATTTTTCTAAGCTCGGCTGTTGATCATTGACTATAGTAATTAAATCGTATAATCCAAAACTGTACCTGTGCCCTTGCACACACGGCAATCAACCAGCCCAGTTTCCAGCTTCATCTTACCATCATTGCAGAATACACATTTTGTACCACCTGCACATCAATATAAAAGTACGAATATCTTGAAAAACTAGTTAGAGGTCAGTAGTCAGAAGAAAATTAGAGGGACGTCCTGATTGATTCGACCATAGGTAAGTTATGAAATATCAAAAGAAATTTAGAGCCCTGAGTTTTGCTCAAATAACTTGTAAAGAAACAATAGTTGCTGCAGAATGCACAAATTGATGCAACTCTCAATGATATAAATGTTCTCCAGTAGTGCAATAGTGATTGTACTACATGCCCAAGAGGGAAAAAAAATAAAAGGACTTCTGTGAATATGAGATTCATCGACCAGGAACAAGCTGATGAGAGAACCAAGATTATTAAGACATCCTTATATAAACAAATGACTAGTAAAAGGCAACCCCTTTTGTACAAATGGCTTTTCCATTTTTGTAGTAGCACGAGACATGAAGAAGAAAAACATATGATAAGCATGTGTAAGAATTTGTATCAAATGTTTGACACTGCTCATAGCATTTTGATATTTTCTATACATAATCAATTGGGATGTTCATGCATCTCAAGTTAAAATGTTTAAATGAGCAGTTTTACTCGTTATTTAGATTTTATATCCTAATTCTTCCACATCTTATACACGATAATTACCTAATTATTGAGTTAACAACTTCTCACGAGTCCAACAGAGAATTTAAAAAACTCAGCAGCTTAAAGTATAGATGCAATCTCCTATTACAATGGAGGGTAAATCAAAAGGGTTATTCATAAGAAATATGCTGCTGGGTTTCTCATGCAATTTCACTCATTGATCCTTTATATTGAATCCCTAGACCAATTCTTTCTGAACACCAAAAAATAACATAATTAGTGTTCAAAGAACCAATAATAGTCCAAAAGCAGTTCTTCCACTGATGCTTCTAATATAATCATCGTTATTTGAGGTTGATCTCACAGATGTTAATTTAAAATAAACTTTGATAGATACAAGGCCAGCAATGGCCTTCTAGATGGAAAAAAGATAGATACTATCATACTAAGATACATCATCATTATCTTACAAAGCATAATGTCAATTCTGAAATCAGATCTGCAACTTGAAGAAAATAATGACGTGCTACAAACTTTTTTACTCAGTCAGAAGTACAAGAGTGCCCATCAGTCTTCCACACACAATATAGATTCAACTTGTTGTTTGTGAAGTGAAATAGCTCTATAATCATGATTACTAGAATTCATCACTACTAGTTTTGCAACCCTGAAGTGCTCAGATCAACACCTTGAACTTCTAAAGCGAAGGCAAACCTATGGAACTCTAATAATCTAGAAAAGAGTAATTATGCGGATTTTTTGTCCAGTTCTTTTATACAAAGTAGAAGGTGAACGGTTTCCATTTGTGATCGCATCAGTTTGTGGGATCTCTTTGCATGATTTTATCTACCCCTTGATGCTGAAAGCAAATGTAGCCAGCAAGTGATAGATCGTTGTCCATCCCCTTTGTGCATTGTTCAAGCTTCAGTGTACAACACAACACAAGAAGATAGATATGTAAATCTTTATTGGACAAGCCTTCCTTTTTAGCTGGTATAGATTTCCATATTATGAAAGACTTCAAAGATGTAACAAGAAGATAGATATGTAAATCTTTATTGGACAAGCCTTCCTTTTTAGCTGGTATAGATTTCCATATTATGAAAGACTTCAAAGATGTAATTATTTGGAAATAAGATCTTGACTTGGCTATGTTTCAAAAATCCAATATTCCATAGCTATCAGCCAAATACTAGTTGCGTAGAGGAGAACACCTTATATTTTAAGCATCACAGGCGCTTCAACTATTTTAGGGAATCCAAATCACAATAAATAACCATATGAACAAATTATTGATCATATAACCACTAAAAAGACAATTCAACAAGCACATTCAAAAAATGACATGAAGTACCATTTCCAGCGCACCTCTCACAAGGAACAGGATCTCCCTACAAAAAATTAAGCGTAGCAACATGATAATGATATAAACACAGCTTAAAAGCACTTGCATAAACTTTCTTTACCTAGTGACAGATAGAATTTTTACTCTAAAGATTGAATATAATAATGTGCAGTGTGAGCTAAATTTATGCCAGAAAAGGGGAAGAAGAATGTAATCAACTTCAAAATTTATTGGAAATAGGGCTTCGTCCGTTGTTGTGGTTAACATGATAGCAATGTTAGTGTGGATTGTGTAGTACTCAAAAAGAAAATAAAATCTAGTATATTGCATCATCTATTCGGGTCAAGCACGTCGTACCCAACATACTCCCCCTTTTTAATTCTTGCCTGGAGCTAAAATTAGTCACTATGCAACAAAATTCTAAAATAACTTTTAGAGAATTTGCCTTACATTATCTGTGGATAGAAGTTCCAGGCTTTCATAACCATTAACCAGTACTATTCCAATTAAAAAGACTACAGTTATCACAACAGGTCAATTTCTACAAAGGAAGTATTACTACATTCAAATTAAGCAGAACCCTGAACACGATTCATATTCCTAAGGTCATGCAAGAATTGGGTTACCTTGAGACCAAGAAAAAGGGAGAGAGCAATGGCACCCAACACACTGACAGTAACCAAGAAAGTCTGAGTGTCAACAGCGGGCAATTCAGAGCCTGTGAATAGCAAAATTGCATTCTTTGCGCTTATGGGCCGAATAAATCCTTGCAATAAAAGTTTGGAAGAAAGACAAATGGAGGTGGCCGATGGAATCTCTGCACTTATAGAAACAGGAAGAGTGCAGTGAGAATAAAGCGAAGAAGAGAGAGAAGAACGAACAATAGTGGAAGAAGATGAGTGAAAAAGTGGCGGTGTAGTTGCTGCCATGGAGATATTGAAAGAAGTTTGGGATTTTGTAACGAGTGGAGCTCTGGCCTTTTGTTTTGTGCTGCAGGGTGTATTTTTCCTTTCCATTTTTTTTTTATTAACAGAATTCGAAAAAAATTCGAAAAAAAAAAACTCTTAAATTTAAAAGTTATTTATAAATAGTCAAAATTTATTTTTAATTATGCATTACGATTTACCCACAAGTATTATTCATTGCTCATTTCTATATATTTATAAATTAAATCATTATATTTTTTTTATGAAACTTATTTTTCTTCAAAATTATTATCAAATGTGGAATTTGGGTGAAAAGAAAATGAATTACAGAGAATTGAATTGTCCAGAATTTGTTTTTACTAAGAATTGCAATTAATTGTGTTTGATTGATATAATTTTCCACCTGAAAAATACTAAAAATTTGGTGTCCGTTTGACTTGTTTTTCATGGAAATTGGTCATTAAAATGATTTTTTTTTATTGTTGGGTTTAGAAATTGTTCCAATTGTCAAAAAAAATTATCATACCAAATATCATTCGTTTGGCTTTGTTTTATATGAAAATTGTCAATAAAAGTGATAAATTTTTTTATCATTGTATTTAGAATTGTTTTCAATTGCCAAAAAAAAAGGCTAGGAAATCAATTTCCACCAAATCGTTTTCTATAGAACCAAGAAAAATGTGAGCATGTGAGTCAAATCAAGAAAATGAATTTCATGAAGAAAAAAAGTGTATCAAACAAGACAATAGTGGAAGTTGGAATTAATTGGAATTTTTTTTCCATTTTTCATGAAAAATAATGATTTATCAAACAGG
Source organism: Fraxinus floribunda (assembly GCA_903798395.1). NCBI lineage: Eukaryota > Viridiplantae > Streptophyta > Magnoliopsida > Lamiales > Oleaceae > Fraxinus > Fraxinus floribunda. The sequence continues at coordinate 7,065 of CAIGRS010136706.1, forward strand.
CCCCTAGTAAAATAATTATTTTTAAATAGACCCTTAACATCGAGTTTTAGTGGGCACTTTTGACCATAAATAGACCCTTAACATAGAGTTTTAGTGGGCACTTCAAAGTCACTTTGGGTTTACATGGCTTATACTGTTCAATCCAAGTATGACCCACTTTTAGTCAACAAAATATTGCAGAATTCTTGGCCCGTAGAGTTGGCAAACGCCGGCCCCGGTTCGGCCTACGAGCTCGTACTGTAGCGAGCCGAGCCGAGCCACTCGACTCGGGCTCGCTTTTTTTGATTTTTGATTTTTTTTTTTAACTATCCTTCTATAATAATAAAAAAAAATTTAGACGAACCGCTCGTCAAAAACAAGCCGGCCTGCTTGGCTCGTGCTCGGGCACGTTTTTTGATGAGCTTGAGGGGCTCGTGAGCAGCTACAGTACAAGTCGAACGGTCGAGCCGCTCGACTCGATTGCCACCACTATTGGCCAGTTGAAGTAGGATCAAGAAAAGAAATTAGGCTCATGTTTAGGATAAATTACAATTAAAATTTTAATCTAAATCAAAGTTAATAATTGAGTCATAACTTTTAAACCATATTTTTCTTTAATTTTTATCAAAACTTCTAAAAATCCGATTTTAATTCCCACCAAACAGTGGCTAGATTTGACCAAATGAGAATTAATAGATTTTTCGAAAATAATTTTTTAAAAAGTGATATTTTTGAAGAATGTATTGTTTAAAAATAGAAAAAAAAAAGTTATGAATCCACACAAAATTATTTACTAGAAGAATGTGTTACTGAAAATAAGTTTTGATGAAAAATGAGTTTGAAGAACCCATACTATATAGGAGCATAATTAAAAAGTAATAATAAATTTTGGGAAGGATTTGAGTGATCTTGCATGCAATAAGGGAAAATTTACACCCCTGTTTGGCCAATTCAAAACTTATTTATTCTTAAAGTTATTTTCAAATATACATTTTATGGGGTCCATAATTTTTATCAACTTTTCAATCACGTTCGGAAAAATATATCTTGGTATAAATTAATATATTTATTACACGGAGATGAGTTATTTTCTAAAAGAAAGCACCTAACACTGCAAAAATTAAAACCCCCTCAACCACCCTCTCTTTATACCACATGCATTTACATATATACCACAACACAATTCTTGTTTAGTTGAGAAATAAATAAAGAAGAAACAGAGAAAAAAAAGTGAAGGAAAGTCATTTGGTTTCAAGATTTTCAAGGAAAACTTAAGTTTCTCTCGAGATTTTCAAAATTCTTTAAATCGAATAAAAGGTAAAATGTGTATTGCATGTTATACGATGAGTTTCTACGATTTTAATTGTGAAGTAAATATAGGATTTCAAGAACCATACTTTTATGTCAAACTTTGTAAGTCAAATTGAAACGAGTTTTGATTCTATAGACGAGATTGTAGTACTATGAACAAACGACGTGCCTATAAGCTTGGTCATGTTCTCCACTTTAACGCAATGATGATTGGGTATTCCTTCGGTGGAGGAGCAATGAAAAAAAAAAATACAAGTATTTTAGTCAACGTCATGAAAGACCTTTTATCTTGGTTTTTAAGAATTTTCCCACGCTTCCCTTTGAATTTTTCGTGCTTTCCAAGTTCAAATGTGGATTGGATAATTGGTATAATTTGATGTTGATATTTTGTGGCATAAACTTGGATGGGTTAGAATGTAAAGTAGAATTTTAATGAATTTTTAGTTAATTGAGGATTCAAATATTTTTTGATATATGGTAAAGCTAACATTTTCTTCAATGCACAAAATTTAGTACTTTCTAACTTCTATGCCACTGTTTGAGCTTTTTGGCGATAAAAACCTATTGAGTTGTGTTTTCCGCTTCAATGAAGTCCAAGTACGGTGACAGTTGGGTCACTAGTATTTGAATAGTCCCAGCATGGTATCAAAGCAAAGGTTTATATAAATTTGCACATACATTTATATGCTTTTAAGTCCTATTGAATTCGAGTCCTAATGTCAAGGATGGTAACTATAATTAGCCCCTTGACTCACTCGCGTTCCAATTTGTTTAATTTCAACCGCACTTTGTAAATATTAGTTTAAGTTATAATTTTCTTTCAGTTGTAATAGTCTATTTAGCCTCTGTTTGCCCCCATTATTTGATGGTGTAATTTTTGGAATAGGTTTTTTTTTTTTTTTTAGAATGTATGGTTGAAAAAGAAGGAAATGTTTTTGGTTTATGTATGTATGGTTAAAAATAAGAGAGAGAAATAATATATTATAAATTAGGTCAAACGGGGGCTTAAGTTGTAAAATAACTTTTGTTATTTGTAAATGTTTATTATGATTATTCATATTTTAAACGTATATTCATGTCACTTAGTATCAGTATCTAGAGCATCATCATAGCTTAGTTAGCTAGGAATCAAGGTTCGATTTCTCAAAAGATATAAAGAAGACCTCGAGGGAACAATTGTTGTTGGTGATCTAAAATCCACGTAGGATAAATTGGAGGCTCTCCTTCACTTAGTGAAAAGCGTTTGCTTGTTGAAAGGTCCAAACAACTCAGCTCGACACCTAGGCCCAATATCCCATCGATAGAGGTTGGAGTCAAACTATACGAGACGTCATAGGAAACATCATCATGATGTCAAAGAGAAAGTGTTCATCACAATAGTGGCATCGTCTAACCCAACCAATCAGGAGGATGACATGATGACTTAGCACACAAGCTAATGTTAAGATGGGGGTCGAAATCATCAAGTCAAATCCCCTCATACGGGAGGTTGAAACACTATAGCTTGACGTGAATAGGGCATCAAATTTCAACCTACATAAAGAGATGAAGGGTGAAAGAGAGCATTTGAACTAAGATTTTCTATATACATTACAAAATTTCAATATTATAATACTTTTATTTAATTCAAATTCATAGAAATTAATCAAAAAATATCACATCATTTTTTGCTATCAACATAACATTAGAATATAAGCGACAAGTATTGATAGCATGTTCGGTTTAGTTTAAGTCCATGTTTGGGCTCCATTTTTTTCTCATTTTTAACGACATATTATCTAATAAAATAATATTACACACAAAGTAAGTATTTTTCGTGTTTTTTAACTATATATTCTCCAAAAAATAAATATTTCATTTTTTTTTTCTTTTCTAAAATCCATTTTTAATGGAACCCAAACGTGCTAAATGTCTTTTTAGATTTTTCAAACAATATGAACAACCATCTTGCTCAGAAGAGCTAAGAAGAAGCCAAATCATGTCTGCTATTTTCTAGCATATAAACTAACCTGACATGCTCGAGTTGGTTTATTGGTTAGAATTTAAAATAAGTAAGTTATTTATTGGGAAAATTGCAGTCAAGGTACTAAACCTTTTCGATTTTTGTAGACTTTGTCCAAACCTTTGTTTTGTACCACCCACAGTATTGAACCTTTAAAAAACTCGTACCTACAGTCCAAATGGACGGTTTCCGTCCAGTTGACCGATAGTTGACAAAAAATAGTAGATTTGATCAAATTTTATAAGGGCAAAATGGTAACTTTTCATTTTCTCATATAAAAGAATTAAAATAAAATATTTAAATCAAAAACCAAAAAACCCTATTATCTTCTCCAACCGCCCCACCCACACCTCACCTCACCTCACCTCACCCCCACCCAACCTAAAACCAAAACGGTCGGCACAACCACCAGCACGCTGCCGACACCGTCGCCTCCTCCTCCTCCTACCATCATGACTGTCGTCGCCTCTTCCCACCACCACAACCCTCAATTTTCCCTAAATTTCCAACTGGTGACTATTGCCTTGATTTTTCACTTGATATCAGATTAATCCCACAATGGCTTAAATTGATGACGACACACAAACTCCGCCGTCCATTCAAACGGTCGGCTATCTCAGACTAGCAAAGGCGTCGAGAAATCTCCTTACAATGGTAGGCTTAGAACCGACACGACGCTTAACACCAAGTATGTTGTTTAGCCTCCATTATTCTCTCCCTTCAACCCACTCAATACGAACCAACAAAGCCTGACCTCCAACTCCAATCAGAATCGAAACTCAAACCCAAATTGGAAATCGAGTCCAAAGAATAGCGATTAAATACTGACAGGTATGCTTTTGGCATCTAGTTATTTGTTCGATTTCATTGCATTGAAATCTTGAATTTTTCTTTCCGAAAATTCTTGGAAATGTGAACTTACTAAAATCCCTCATATTTATTGTCTAACTTTCAACTTATAAGATTTATTGGGTTTTGGCCTATGTCCGTGTAGGTGGCGGTTCTGTTATGTTGTCGGACTGTGATATATAATTTAGGGAAAATTGCTGAGGTTGTGGTGGTGGAAGGAGGAGACGGTGGTGGTGGTGGTGCCGGCAACGTGCTGGTGGTTGTGCCGACCGTTTTGGTTTTGGGTTGGGTAGGGACGGGGTGAGGTGAGGTGGAAGTGGTTGGAGAAGATAATAGGGTTTTTTGGTTTTTGATTTAAATATTTTATTTTAATTATTTTTTATATGAGAAAATGGAAAGTTATCATTTCGCCCTTTTAAAATTTGGTTAATTCTACTATTCTTGGTCAACTAACAGTCATCTGGACAGAAATCGTCCATTTGGACTGTAGGTGCGAGTTTTTTAAAGGTTTGGTACCGTGGGTGGCACAAAACAAAGGTTTGGGCAAAGTTTGTAAAAATCGAAAAGATTTTGTACCGTGACTACAATTTTCCCTTTATTTTATACTGAATATTGTTGTCAATAACAAAAGGGAACAATACATTTCTCATGGATTTACTTTACACTATTTCAAAAATAAAAAAACAAGTTCCAAATTTCAAAAATCAGATTTTTAAATTTTCTATTTATAAAATAATGAATTATTAAATCAATTTATTATTAAATATTTAATTATAATATAACATAAATATTCCACCTCCTTCACCACCCCTACCGCTCCGGGAACATTCCGGCTATCGTTCAATTCACAACTCTTCTCAGGCGACTGTTCCGGCTATCGCTCCGATTCCGGCAACTATTCCGATGATCGTTTTATCTCCATTTTATTCTGACAACTGTTCCGATTCCGACAAGTGTTCCAACTCCGGCGAATATATTAAGGTCACAGATCTATGCGATTTGGTTACAATTCAAAAAAATTTAGGTCAAAATTCAAAATTTTCATAGGTCACAATTTGTTCATCGGTCACAAATTAAAAATGTAAAAGTCACAATTTGATTATCGGTCACAAATCACAAAATTTATAGGTCACACAAATTTTATGATCACAAAACATCAAATTATAGGTTACAAATTAATAAATTTGTAGGTCACACAATATTTATTATTATTCTTCATTGGTCACATACCAACAAATTTATTGGTCACAATCAACAAATCATTTGTGACCACCACCAACACAACACTCTCATCCGCCAACACCAACATAATAGAAACGAACCACCATGGTTTGAGGTGACAGGTTAATAATGAGTCACAATGAACAAAAATGTTGGTTACATACACTAAACACCCCATCCATGTCCCGATCCTTCACCAATATTGGTCACAAATAAACCCTGGAGACCCTACCACCACCATCATCGTCGTCGCAGCCAGACCCACTGCCGCTGTAGCCAAACAACCCAAAATCCCCCAACAACACAAAAACCACAACAAAACCACCACTACCACCAACATAAACACCACCATCTCTACCACAAATCCACTATATCCCCCACATTCAAAACCAAAATACAGATCTTATCTCAGATCTAAACAACCAAACTACAGTGCAGCGCCGCCACACCAAGATATGCCGCCGCAGCCACCAACAAACTTACTGCTAACAGGCACATAAGAACCACCATGCCCACCAACAAAACCGCTACGCCCCTACAGACCCACCACCACGTTGATACCGACCACGCCCACCACTGCCACCAACAAACCCACTGCTCGGACATGATTTCGTGGCAATCCAAGGTTCCGTAGGAAACGATCTTCTCCACACATAATTGATGGTGCACTAAAAGTTATAACAGGAAGCAACGAAGAAATGGGTGCTCCACATCTAATCAGCAACATGAGATTCACAAGCACTGATAAACTACTACCAAGTGAGTGTCCCGTAAACCGAAATCTGGCAGAGTCTCCTTGAGATTGTAGGTGTGCACAAATTTCAGGCAACATTTGATAAACGAGTTGCTTCATGTGCTCATCGCACCTGTCGATGGTCGACTTAGGTGCCGACAAGATGGTGCCAATGGTGGTGGTGGTGTTAGCGGGCGGCGACGGGCATAGAGAGAGAGGGAAGAGAATGGGTTGGCAGGAGAGAGAGAGAGAGAGGGGGGGGGGGAAGAGAATGAAAATAATTAGG
>CAIGRS010136764.1:0-12077 GCA_903798395.1 Fraxinus floribunda
GTTCGACACTTTAATTTCATCACTAAATTACAAAACTTGACACTGTACACTTGCCGCATAAATTCACGTTATAGAAAACGCGTGACATCATTCTAATTCTTCTACTTATTTTCAATCACACATTTTTCAATAAAATAATATTTTCCATTACATTAATAATTTTTTTTTCTTTTTCAACCATATATTCTCCGTCAATCTACTATTCTAAAATAAATTCTTCCAAAATATTGTGGCTCAAACACACCTTTAATGATTTTTTATTGAAATCTTATTACCAATAAAAGCTCTACAAAAATAAAATAAAATTATCTTTACAATAATTGTGCCAATTGATGGGCAAAGATAAAAAAAAACTTCAATTCCATATTAATTAGAAAATAAAAATTCATCAAACTTATAAGAATTCGTTTTCATGTTCCATGAAAACAAATAAAATGCAGTTTAAAGTGATTGTACCTTGAAATTCGATTTCTATTTCCATAATACAATCAAACGGCCAAAATAATTTTTTTTTTTCTTAAATGTGACACTTTTTCACGAAAAATGTGGCAATCAAGGCCTAAATTGATTTCCAAGACATTGGCTTCCATGAATAATGGGACAATTGGATGCTCCACGGCCCCGTATAAACAGCCTGCATTGAAACTGGAGCGCAATCATATACCACCAAACGAATATTCCTTGAATATCGCGTGATGTCCACTCTCCCAATTCAGCTTAATAGCAGAAACGAGTTAGTTTAGCTAATCACTTACTTACTCTTTTATTAACATTTTTTTATCCAAGTAAATTATTTCAACGGTCATTCAACTTTCTAGTATAATCTCAATTGAGCCACTAAACTTCAGTATGTTCGAATATTTCTCCAACTTAAATTCAATTTGAAGTTTCACTAGCCTGTTATATATCATCATACGAATCCTAAACTAACAAAAATTACTCAGTTGGCAACTCCCATTCCACATCGTAGTTAGGTGACACATTGGAACAAAAATGATAAAATAAAGGTTATGATATTGTTTTTGCTTATAAGGCCCCGTTTGACCCACATTATTTTTTTTATTCTTATTCTTCTACTCATTTTCATCCACACATTTTTCAATAAAATAATATTTTTCATCATATCAATAACTTTTCTTTCTTTTTCAACCACATATTCCTTATCATATCACTTCAAAAAAGTGCATTCTCTTATTTTAATATGCACCAAATACACTCTAAATATATTGTATTTTTTTCTAGATTCATGTATTGTTCACACATTGTACGTATGAGAAAAAATTGATATATTTATGAGGTTTCTTGTCCATGAAGAAGAGCATGCTGGAATGTGTTTTTCACAAGGTTATGTAGAAGGTTCATAGTCATTATTATATACTGCCTTGTAATTTATGAAGCATACGACATACATGAGTACGAACATTTTTGAAAGACGTATCTTTTTGCGAATGGGGCAAAAGATAAGACAAAAACTTTCACATGCTTCAAATCAAAGCAAAATGTCAATATAAGAACAGGAGGATCACGAGAAATTTCTTTCGATTTTCTTAGAAGTTTACATGTATAAGGACAACAAGATAATGAAATACGATGTGGGAAGAAAGGAATATAATAATTGATTTTAAAAGGCTTTACGCATCTTCTAGACATGGAAGACGGGTACCAGAGAGAAATTAACATATTTATAAGATTTTAAAAAATATAAAAAATAACGTGCATTGCATGTTGACTACTTTATAAATATAAGAGCCTGTTTGGTTAGGCTTAAAATTTAATTAAAATTGAAAATATGACCGTTATTGAACCCCACCCGTCTAATAAAAGTTAATAATAACGGCTATATTTTCAATTTTAATCTCTACCACACACACTCTAAATGTTGAAAGACATTTTTTATTTCACATTATGACGTGACATAGTTTATAAGTCTAGTGATTATAGTTGCTTTATGACCGCCAATTAATCACCTTTCGATTTGGAAGACACAAGGTAGCAAAACGGTTAAATTTTTAATCATTTAGTAGCTTAGTACCTTAATATATATAGATTAAAGTTTAGAATCAAATTCAGATTTTGCTGGAAGTTGAGTGACCTCAGCTGAAATTTACCATTTCTCTCTAATCTTTACACTCTCTCTCCTCTAGTTTTTACTCTCTCCTAAACCCTAACCATTTAAGGACACACGTTCTTCGCTGTCTCTCTTCGACTCTCCGCACTTCCTTCTCCTCCTCTCCCTCTCTCTCTAAATCCTAGAGAGAGAAAGTGAATTCCATCTCAATTCTCTGTTTTCAGCCTTTTAGATTCATTTCACGCATAAATAATATATATATATATATTTGAAATACTTCATGGATCTTCCGAGTTTAGCTCTAATTTTGCAGGGTGCACTCAGCCCCAATCCAAGTGAACGCAAAGCTGCTGAAGAAAGTCTTAATCAGGTACTGTGCTATTATTTTCTTTAATGAATCAAAATTTTCGTCTTTTGTTTTTCTTTCGTTCTTTTTTTTTTCTTTCTAAAAATGGATGAAGCTCGATCAGTTGAGGGAATTGGTTCTTACTATAGTAAGGAAGTTGAAAATATATAAAGGAATCTGTATTTCTCGGGCTATGGATTGAGTGGTTTTTATTAAATTTTATTCACAGTTATTGGATTTTGAAATGGTTGGATATGAAATTGGTTGCTTTTTGAATGATTGTGCAGTTTCAATATGCACCTCAGCATTTGGTGAGGCTGCTTCAGATCATCGTAGATGGGAACGTTGACATGGCAATCCGGCAAGTGGCCAGCATCCATTTTAAGAATTTCATCGCCAAAAACTGGTCGCCCCATGATCCCGGTGAGTATACTTGTGATTTAATCATCCAGCTGGTATAGGAATTGTTATCAGTTGCAAGTTATGAATTTTGTATTTTATATATATATTTTTTTGAAATAACTTGCAATCTAGTGAATTCAGATATTCAATTCACAAAGCTGTCAAAACTATTTGTGTGATTCTCTCTTCTACAATGTGATCAAGCCTTTACATTCTTATCATTTCTACCCCTTTTATTTGATCTGATAAAACCACTCTTTGAGTCTTTTGTGTTGACTTTGAAAGGAAATACAGACTAAAATGCTAAATACCAATTTTATTTTCTTTTATGGCGTGCCAGTCAAAAAATGTGGTAGAAATATCATTTGCAGGCTTTCGTATACAAGTTAATGTTTTATGTCATAATAGGCGAGCAATCAAAGATCTCACTGAGTGATAAGGAAGTGGTGAGGCAGAACATTCTCAATTTTGTTGCCCAAGTTCCTCCACTTTTGAGGTTAGTAATTTTGTTTACTCGTATTTACTCCAATTTGCCAATGATAATATCGATTTGGATATTGAATATCAGCGTATTAGTTAATGCTCACTTGCCTTGTGCATCTGAAATATATTTCTCTTTTATGCGACAAGACACGTGTTGTTGTATACCATGTCTGTTGTCTCTCTCTACAGTAGGTACTTGTATCATTTATTACACATTTAATAGCTTTAACTAAACTTTTTAAATTTCGTTTGTTTGTAAACAGGGTACAGCTGGGAGAGTGCTTGAAAACTATTATTCATGCTGACTATCCGGAGCAATGGCCCACTCTTTTGCATTGGGTGAAGCATAATTTGCAGGATCAGCAAGTTTATGGATCATTGTTTATCTTAAGGATTCTTTCCAGAAAATATGAGTAAGTTCACAGAAATGGGCATCTATCTTAAAGTTGGCATCTTTTGCCTGTTAATTAGAATTTCACAGTCAACTTTTTTTTACTAATAAATAAGAATCATGCCTGTTAAAAAAAAAATTAAGAATCATGCCTATGTGGAATAATTATATGGATGTGTCCCAAGGACAGAAGGCAGTCCAATAACTCATCTTTACTGTTCTAGGGTTGAAATTAAATGCTGCCAAGTCTTCTTTTGCACTTTGTACTCTTCATTGTATTTCTGCAATCTCTGGAACGGTTGATCAGCTTTTATTCTTTATGCAGTCTGTTCTTTTTACTTCGATTGGTATAATAAATGGAATGTTCCTCATCAAATTGTATTCCATATATTCTCATATTTGAGTGACTTTTCCATTATGCAATTCAAGCCCTCGAAAAGTAAGGTCTTTTGTCAAGACCGAAAGGAATGTGCAATATATAAGCATGTGTTCATATATATACACAGATACACAATTTCTTTTTCATATCCTCCCCAGTCCCCACCATGAGAAAAATTAGTTTTGGCGAAGCGTAGGTATGTTTTTCCTCAATTCAATTTTTTACCCACGTAAGCAAAGTTGCAACATTCTATACTTTGATCTGTTGTCTTTAGTAGTTGGCAAACAAAACAGTTCAATGCTAAAGTGTTTTAAATAATCGTGAATGCTGCAGCTAATTGTGCTTTTATGGTTGGTTGTCTACTGTGCTTACTGCATAGCTACAAGACTGTTATAGTGCATCTATTGTGTCTTCCATGCTAATACTTCAGACTAAACAAACATATACATGTGTATAACATCTACTGTGCCTTGCCTGTTTGTTGTCTTCAGTCCCTTTTGATACTTGTTATTGCCGATTGTCGTCATAAGCCTGGTTTGTCATATGTTGTAAAATTCTTCTATCAATCTAGGGAATAAAAAGGGAAAAAAGAGTTGAATGCATATTACTGTTTTCTTTATTTTTTCTTAGCATCCACACAAACATTTATGGTATTCCCAATTTGTTCTGGAATTCTTTTTTGTATTTTGGATAAAGAAAAAGAAGAGAAGATTTATTCGATTGTTTGATTCTAAGAAAAGAAATGTACCAGTCAACGCTTTCCTAAATTGTTCCATACTTACAATATCTAATGAAGAAATTTCTTTTGATTTTTTTCCTTGTCAGGTTCAAATCAGATGAGGAGAGAACGCCGGTTCATCATATTGTTGAGGAAACATTTCCTCATCTGCTGAACATTTTTAACCGGCTTGTACAGATATCAAATCCTTCAATTGAAGTTGCAGATTTGATCAAGCTAATTTGCAAAATATTCTGGTCTTCTATCTATGTATGTTGATGTTTGTGAAGTTTCAAAACTTGTCTTCCATGAATTTTTCTTTCTTTCATCATTTACTGGATTCCCGGAGGAGGGAAATGTATTGAGTGGCATATGGTAGCGTACTGCTGTTTGTTTCTCTTAAAATCCATATAGAAATAAACTAATTTGCCAGAAAACTTTCCGTGGTGTTGCAAGCCATGCCTTATTGTTAGTCTCCGCGAAAATAATTATCATACATTTTTTTCTGTGACTCAAGGTTAATGACAATTATATCTTTTATTTTCATCTCTTCATGAATCAATTTCATTGGCACACTTACCACAATTCATAAGTTTGAAATCTGGATACTGCAAAACATAATATTTGTTGTGTTAAACTTATTTTTGCTATTCTGTGTCTTTCAGTTGGAGATTCCAAAGCTGTTGTTTGATTCAACTGTGTTTAATGCGTGGATGGTTCTTTTCTTGAATGTCTTGGAGAGGCCTGTCCCATTAGAAGGCCAACCAGCTGATCCGGACCTAAGGAAATCATGGGGATGGTGGAAGGTGAAAAAGTGGACTGTCCACATATTAAACCGCCTTTACACACGGTAGGTTTAACAGTTACGTACTTGATTCAGTTCTTTTTAGATCCATACTTGTCCAAGTATGGCTCTGACTTTGATTGTCATTTTCTATCTTTGCTTTTTCACAGCTTTGGAGACTTGAAACTTCAGAACCCAGATAACAAAGCTTTTGCACAAATGTTCCAGAAAAATTATGCAGGAAAAATTTTGGAATGCCACCTAAATTTATTGAATGTAATTCGTGTTGGTGGCTATTTACCAGACAGAGTAATCAATCTTATTTTGCAATATCTGAGTAACAGGTTGGTGCAATATGATAAATAGTTATTTCTGTTTCTTTGTATGTTTTTGTCATTTACATTTGTTTTATATCTACCCCTGGTCTTCAGTTTTATATGCATCTCAGTAAGTGAGAAAACGGATAACCTGGTTTCCATAGCCTTGTGATCCAAGTGGACTATATCCCGCAGTTAATGCTAATGACTTGCTATATCTTTTCTATAGAAAATGTGGCTGTTAAGAGTCCACAGCTTGAAATAAAATGATTGATCAACTAGATATAGTGTCTATTTGAATAATCATCTGTACATACAGGCTTGGGGAACTAATAAGAAGTTTACAAAACTAGAATGATGTTTCTAGTTCACTAGATACCGCAAGACAATCTTGTGCTGATTCTATAAGAGAGAACTAACGAACAAAATGGAGAATATTTTCATCTTCTCCTGTGAGTTAAAGAAAATTCTTGTTTCCTTGTCCTTGATTTAGGGGGTGTATTCAATCTAAGAGCCTGTTGCTTTTCCATTTTTATGGTGAGAATGCATTTTGGAATAGTAGACTAATGGAGATTGTGTGGTTAAAAAATAAGAAGTTTTGGATTTGTGTGTAATATTATTTTATTGAAGGTTGTATGGTTGAAAAGTAGAGAGAGAAAAATGCATCTTAAGAAAAATGGGTATCAAACAAGAGCTAAACTTTTAAAGATATTTAAAAGTTGGGTATATTGAATTGAGACTTTTTAAGAGTATAAAAGTTTTAAGGTATTCAATATAGACTTCAATAGACTTTTTAGTAGTCCTGGATATTAAATCAATTGTCATTGACTTTTAATTATTTTTATAAAATCTTCTCGCGTACTATTTTTAAATTGAGAAAGTACAAATATAAAATCTCTCATTCACCCCCAAGATTTTAAAAGGCTTCCAAGAAAATAGGAAAAATGTCATTCAACATATAATATTTATTTCTTTAATATTTCTCTTTTCTCTCATTTATGAAATGTAGAGGTTAGAACCATGATAAAAGATTATTCTTTTTCACTCTTCAGCATATCATCATCATCATCATCATCTTTTTAATATTCTCATATTTTCTCTTTCTTTTTCATCATTTCTCCATTTTTTTTCTATCAGAAAAATATCACCATGTGAAATAGAAGTTCTTACAAGATTTTTCTCTCTTTTTCATCGTTTCCTCCAATTTTCTATGGAATGCACCAATAAATTTTATAAAAAATAGATTAATTTGTAATTAATTTTTTTTAATGTTGTTTGTTATATTTAATATAGTAACTTTCTACATGTTTCAACATAGTATAATATTGAACTTTAGAGATTTCTTTTTTTCATCAGAGTATCGACATCTTATAATTTTTTTTTTTTTGGGTTTATTTTTCTAATTGAATTTGAGGTGACATTTTTTTTTATTCCATTATAAATATATTATCAAGGACGTGCAATAAGTTACATAGACATATAAATTCATATATTTCTAAAAGGAAAGTATGTAATAGAAAAAATAAATTCAACAAAAGTCTCGTAATGGAAGTCTAGTAAAGTCTATAAAGTCAATAAAAGTTTATTAAATTCAACAGAAGTCATTACTTAAAAAATCTCTCTGAAAGTCTTTAAAAGTCAAAATTGAATATATCTTAATTTTTTGGTCTGGAAAAACTTGATTATCTTTCGTAAGTTTTAACCGCATCCCAGTCAACTATTGCTGTGCTCAATGTCTGTACATAAGGATGAGATCACTTTTTCCTTAGATGTTGCTCGTCCATCTCCTCAGAGATCACAGAAGTTCCCTTTTTAGTGATACTTAGAGGAGGTCCTACATTTTTGACTAGTGTCTTTAGAGTTTGTGGCAGGGTACTCTTTCTGTTAGTGTTCTTTATCTTGCATTTCTTTAGTGCATGTTTGGCAAAGTTTATAATTGCTTATAAGTTGTCAAAATCTATTTTTATCCATACCCTCCTTAGGAACCACAACTTTTACCTATTTGTCAAGTACACATCGCTTAGGACCCATTGCTCGTAATAAGCACTTAAAAGCTTATCCAAGGATGCACTTAATATCTTATTTCTGTCTTATGGTTGAAAGCCCCTAACCTAGTTCGTTATCTTCAAGATTGACCTTTTTTCTGGAATATGTGGTTTGGTATCTTAGCATAATGTGACGAAAATATATCCTACCCTCACTGAATATCTTTCGCATTTAATGGTAAAAAATCTGTTTCTAGATCCATCATCCGAACTAAGACTTAAATTGTTTGACATGAATAAATTGTTTGACATGTAAGAGTCTAGCAATAGGCTTGTCTGGAAGTCAGTGCTATCTTCTTTCTATCTTCCGGAACAGGACATTTGTTCTGTGATTTATAGGAGGAAAATGTTCTGGTTATTTATGATACAGATTGGAGAGAGTGATTTTGAACCTTCCGCAAATTTGAATCTTTTTCGCGATTTGACATTCTGCTGAAGGACTGTTGATGTCATTCATGTGCACTATCCATGTTTCAGTTTGGTATATCCTTTTAAAGGTCATCTCTTGCTGCATCAACTCCAGTTTTTGCTAATGAAATCTGTGCTCTTTAAGTACAATGATTTGATTGTAACATTTTAGGCAATGCCCTCTACCTGATTCATTTTTGTCTGTCACACAGTATCTCAAAAAGCAATATGTACAGTCAGCTGCAACCAAGACTAGATGTTGTACTGTTCGAAATCATCTTTCCACTCATGTGCTTCAGTGACAATGATCAGAAGCTCTGGGATGAAGATCCACATGAGTATGTGAGGAAGGGATATGGTGTGTCTTGGCTTCTGGTTTTTGATATGAACTTTATTCTTTTTAATCCCAAATTTGGTTGAGTATTTCATATACTTACTATGTTACTGCAGATATAATTGAGGACTTGTATAGTCCTAGAACTGCTGCAATGGATTTTGTAAGTGAGTTGGTTAGAAGGCGTGGGAAAGAGAATCTTCAGAAGTTCATATTATTCATTGTGGAGATTTTTAAGAGGTACATTTTACCCAGTGAATCTTATACGCCAGTTCACACAATTATATCTCTGAATGATGATCAGCCTCATTTTCTCTACCTATAGATATGATGAGACACCGGTGGAATATAAACCCTATAGGCAAAAGGATGGTGCCCTTCTAGCCATCGGAGCATTGTGTGATAAATTGAAGCAGACTGA
The DNA here is from genome assembly GCA_903798395.1 of Fraxinus floribunda. Taxonomy (NCBI): domain Eukaryota; kingdom Viridiplantae; phylum Streptophyta; class Magnoliopsida; order Lamiales; family Oleaceae; genus Fraxinus; species Fraxinus floribunda. The sequence continues at coordinate 9,097 of CAIGRS010136764.1, forward strand.
TCCTTATAAATCGGAGCTTGAGCGTATGCTTGTGCAGCATGTGTTCCCTGAATTCAGCAGTCCCGTGGGGCATCTTAGAGCCAAGGTATGTTGCTTCATATTGCTCTAATGTCTCCTTTGATTACCTATTGGTGTGCAAATTTACTTGCCAAACCTTGCTGCTACCATTTATTGATGAAGCATTTTATCTGACACCTATATCATTTTCCTTATGTTTAAAAGCATAGAATTCATGCTAGATATATCTCATTTGGCTGTGCATTTCCTGAGTGTACGCTCATATGATGACTTTACTATTCTTTGCTCAGCTAATTTCCTTGTTTCATGCTGCTTTCTTGAGTTGTAAGCTCACACTGTTGTGCCCTTCTTGCTTCAATTTTTTGGATATTAGGCAGCATGGGTTTCAGGGCAATATGCACACGTTAACTTCTCCGATCCAAGTAACTTCCGTAAAGCGTTGCACAGTGTTGTTGCTGGGATGCGTGATCCAGAACTTCCTGTTCGCATCGATTCTGTTTTTGCATTGCGCTCTTTCGTTGAAGCCTGCAAAGGTACAATTTTCAGGGAATCATTTGTATTTTGTCTATACCATGTAACTTGAATGCGGATGCTCATCCAATGTCTCCGTCATTTTCTTTTGCAGATTTGGGTGAAATCCGACCTATTCTTCCCCAGCTACTTGATGGTATGTAATTTATGGAAGTCATTATCCTATTACTCTTCATCAAGCAGCAGCCTTACTGAATTTACTTTCCTTCTGAAATCCTATTTTAGAGTTCTTCAAACTTATGAATGAAGTTGAGAATGAAGATCTCGTATTTACTCTAGAGACAATAGTGGACAAGTTTGGAGAGGAAATGGCACCTTATGCTCTTGGGTTATGCCAGAATTTGGTGAGATTAGGATTGTTAAAGTTTTGAATTCTTGTTTGCAATTTTCTGTCCTATCTACTGAATCATGCATTATTTATCTTAGGCTGCTGCATTTTGGAAGTGTATGAACACTGCTGAAGCAGATGAGGAAGGTGATGATCCTGGTGCTTTAGCCGCTGTTGGTTGTTTGCGTGCCATAAGCACAATCCTTGAGTCAGTTAGCAGGCTCCCTCATCTCTTTGCACACATTGAACCAACTCTACTCCCTATAATGCGTAGGATGCTGACAACTGATGGACAAGGTCCTTTTCGACATTTTGTAATCATGTTTTTATTTGAGCATTTCATTAATACCATCTTTCAAGCATTGAGGTCTCATAAAAAAACAGATATATGGTTGCTTTCAGTTGAATTAGTGTTGTACCCGAAATGAATCAAAACATATTCACCTTTCGACCTGGAATATTTCTCATTCAAATGAATAACTTGGGAGAGATGGTCCTTTGGCGGGGGTAGTGAAGGGGGCTGTATTTGTCTTAAGGAAAGTTTATAGCTGAATCTGTTAGATTAATCTAACCAAAAATAAAAATAAAAATAAAAAATCATGTAGTTTGTTGGAAACTTTGGCTGTTGGATGATGTTTGATGTATCCTTTCTGAAAAATGTATGCATTTGCAGAGGTCTTTGAGGAAGTTTTGGAGATTGTGTCATATATGACATTTTTCTCCCCAACAATATCCATGGACATGTGGAGTCTTTGGCCATTGATGATGGAAGCTTTGGCTGATTGGGCAATTGATTTCTTCTCAAGTATGTACCTGTGCAATTACTCCACACGTTGTTAGGAAAATAACCTTTTATTTTGTTGCCTTTATGTTCTTGCTTATGCTTGCTTGTTTCTTATAATAATAATAATCTATTAATATGATTTTTATGGTTCCATGGGTCGTCTTAGAAACTTTCGCCTTTGACTATTAGTTTAGGAATGAATCCATCCAATTAATGTATTTCAGATCTGTCTAAGCTGGTTTGTGTTTTGCTGATAGCCATTTCATAAATCTGGAGTTAGTTTTTGTAAATTCTTCGTTTATTTTTGCTCCTGGGTGCTATTTGTTTATTATTGTTTCCTCCTTATTATTCTATCTGTGAATTAGTTTTCTTTCCCCATTAAATGACTTGAGAATCATGTCTTTTTTGTTTCTGATTAGTTTAAGATCTATTAAAAACAATGTCATCTTAGGCTTTTCAATTTATAAACAAAGGGAGTTCTGATTTCTTACAATTTACTTCTGTTGGGATTGTCAAGGAGCAATATTTATAGTGATGTCATTGATTTTATTTGATTCACTAGTGCTTATTATCGGTAGCCTATGAACTGATGTTTCTGTTGTATGTTTGGCTGTTTGCTATGAAGCACCGACACTATATCTTGTCGGACATGTCGACGCGCGATTTTTCAAAAAAATACTGTACGCGTGGATTAAATTCTTTAAAATTCTTCATTAATATAATATAAATTTCGTTTTATACTTGTTATTAATTTTTTTGTTGAAATTTTTTAATTCCGAGTACCTATTTGTTATTTAACAATATTTCGAGTTAAAAATATATAATATTTTTGATAAAGAAAAAAATGACCATGGCAGAGCGCATGAGGTTTGATGAAGGTTATTTGTGTATGAGGTTTGATGTATTGGTTTTGATGGCTGCCTAATACCATATTGACATAGGAAGCTTGTTCACAAAGATTCATAATCAACAATTTATGAGACTTGATAAGAAAGTAAGAGAAAGATAGAAGAAATGGGAGAAAATAGAGAGAAATTAGAAAGATGATATGGGTTTATTTAATAACCAAGTCTAGCTATTACAAAGCATAAATCCTCTTTATGTGGAGTTTAAACAAACCTAATTTAACCTCTTGTTTGACAATCATTATTTTCAAACTCATTTTTCTACATATTCATAGGGGTGGGCGTGGGTTGGGTCGGTTTTTGCCCCAACCCAAACCCAACCCAACATTGTCGGGTTGCTCAAAATCCAACCCAACCCAACCCATGTAAATGTTGAAACCCAACCCAACCCAACCTAATTATGTGTCGGTCGGGT
>CAIGRS010136845.1:0-11936 GCA_903798395.1 Fraxinus floribunda
GCTATTCCTCATCTGTTTATTTATTTATGTACGAAAGATTCAAAACAGGTCGCAGCTGGCAGAATTTGGGAAATTACTGGAATCGACAGATCAAATACCAAGGAGGAATCCAAGAAAAAATCTGATGTGTATGTCGGATCCCAATTAAATAGTCCATGTCTCTCGAAGTACAAAATTCAGTACTTCATGCTATTATTTAACTGACATGAGTATGTCTGTCCAATTAAATGGTGAGTTTCAGTTATTGAAATCCTTTCATGGAATTGTTATCACGTCATACTCAGCTCTGGTGACAACTCTTGTATCTAACTCGCCCATAATCATCGGTGTATGTAACGTAATCCAGAGAAAATGGAAGAAGGTACGAGGTCCCAATCATTTTTCAAATTATGAATAGTTAGAAGTGAAATGCTAGAAAATGGAAGAAGGTATTACTATGTACATGTCAATGTGGCAGTCTGTGTAAAATATCTCAATTGAAGATAGGAGAAAAAGAAGAACAGAATTCTGAGAGAAGAAAAAATCAATCTGGGAAATATTATTTTTCCGTTCTTTTAATTTGTACATAGGGAGTGTATATATATACATGTGCAAAGCAAAACAAAGAAGAAAGATTACAGGTGTCATCTAACTAACTAAACTAATCAAATAGTTACAGCTGTTAAAAACCAATTTAAGATACATCAGCTTGCTTCTTGTGTTGAATAGACTTGCACTTTGCTTCCCTTGACTTCAATTCTAAAGCTTCAAGGTAAGATTATAGATTCCAACACCCCCCTCCCCTCAAGAGGAGAATGAATATTTATTATTCTCATCTTGCGTATCAAATGATGAAAATGAAGTGAACCAATGGGTTTGGTGAGGATGTCTGCTACCTGATGCTTGAAGGAATGTAGATAATTTTGATCAACCCTTCTTGCAGCTTTTCTCTGACCAAGTGACAATCAAGTTGGATATGCTTTGTCCTTTCACGTTGAACCGGGCTAGATGCAATATCTGAGGCTGGCTTGCTATCTGTATACAGAAAATCAGGTTTGGAATGTGGAATTTGCAAGTCATCGAGCAAGTAAACTAGCCACTGTAACTCATAAGTAGTGGAGGCTAGGGCCCGGTATTCAGATTCAACTGATGATCGACTAACAGTGGGTTATTTCTTAGATTTCCAGGATATCAATGAGTCACCAAGAAAAATCGTGAAGCCCAAAACACTTCTCCTTGTATCTATGCATCTATCCCAATCACTATCAGAATATGTCTTAAGGTGCAAATCAGAGTTTGCATCCAAAAAAATGCCATGTCCTGGAGTGACTTTAATATACTTGAGAACCCTTTTAGCAGCATTTAAATGAGTAAGGCTAGGATTAGCCATAAACTGACTAAGGGCCTGGACTGAGTAGGACAAATCAGGCCGTGTTATAGTAAGGTACAAGAGCCTGCCTATGAGTCTTCTAAAACGAGCAGGATTTGGCAGAGGGGAAGAACCATCATCAGCACTGAGTTTTAGCGTCGATTCCATTGGAAATGCTACGGTTTACAACTGGAAAGACCACTGTCCTCCAGGATATCTAGAGCATATTTTCGTTGGCATAAAGTGATGTCTTTTTCTTATCGAGCCACTTCAATGCCTAAAATATATTTCAACTCTCTCAAATCCTTAATAGTGAAAGAATCATGTAAAAATTGCTCAATAGAAGCTATTTCACCCATGCTGTTGGAAGCAAGAATAACATCATCCACATAAATCAAAAGTGCTATGAAAGTTCTTGAGTTATGTTTGATGAAGAGAGAAGAATTAGACTTGCCTTGGACAAAACTAAACTGAAGTAAAGAAGTAGACAACTTTGAAAACCATTGTCTCAAGGCTAGCTTTAGGCAATATAGACTCTTCTTGAGTTTACAAACTCTCGTGTCAGTGGATGGGCAGTATCCCGATGGTAATTGCATGTAAACCTCATCATTTAACTCTTCATGAAGAAAGACATTATTTACATCAAGTTGATGTAAATGCCAATGCTTAGTGGCTAGAATAGCTAACAAAGTTCTAACAGTCGTTATTTTAGCCACGAGAGAAAAAGTGTTAAAATAGTCGAGGCCTTCTTGTTGGGTGTAGCATTTTACTACTAACCTAGCCTTGTATCTATCAATAGTGCCATCAGCTTTAAACTTGACTCGATATACCCATTTACAACCAATTACAGTCTTGTTTGGAGGCAAAAATGTAAGATCTCATGTATTATTTAATTCAAGAGCTTTGATTTCTTCAGACATGACTTTTTGCCAATTAGGGTAAGATTTAGCTTGATTGAAAGTCTTTGGTTCAAAAGTAGAGGACAAAATAGGACAAAATAGAGGTATATGCAGCATAGTTGGAAGATAGATGCTTGGAAGACAAAAAGTTATGAATAGCATAAGGCTTACCAGATGAAGGAACACATTAGCTGGGAGAGTCAAGAGCTGGTGAATCAGATCTGGTCATAGTACCACAATAGAATTGGTTTAGATATGAAGGAGGATTCCTTGTTCTTGTAGATCTCCTAAGAGAGGAATCTTCAGATATAGGTGCAAGATGTGAAGGGAGAATTTTTGGAATTATAGGAAGAGAAATCTGTGATGGAGGGGGAGAGATGTGACAAAAAATTTGGGAAAAATCAGGAAAGACAAAGGGAATATGGACTGTGTTTGGGATAGAAGGAAAAATTGTTTCATGAAATGAAACATTTCGAGAGATAAAAAAATTTTAGGTGGTAAGATCAAGCATTTTGTAGCCTTTTATATTTGGTGGATAACCAACAAGAATGCATTTGGTGGCTCTAGGATGGAATTTGCCTCTGCCAGCCTTTAATGTGTTAGCAAAACACAGACAACAGAAGGCTCTCAAGTAATTATATGTAGGTGGCCTGTGAAACAAGAGGTCAAAAGGAGTGGTTTTACCTAAGACAGAAGAAGGAGTTCGGTTAATGAGATGCGTTGCTATTAAAACCGATTCAGTCCAGTAAGTGAGGTAATTTTGACTGGAATAAAAGAGTTCTAGAAACGTTTAACAAGTGATGATGTTTCCTTTCAACACAACCATTTTGCTCAGGAGTTTCGACACATGATAGTTGATGAACTATACCAGTTTCATGGTAAAAAGAGGCATATTAAACTCCTGGCCATTGTCTGTTCGAAGGATTTGAACTGGAACATTAAATTGTGTTTTGACATATGTGATGAGTTTTTTGAGTAAATTCTGAACCTCAAATTTTGCTTTTAAAAGAAAAATCCAAGTAAACCTTGTATGATCATCCACAATAGTAAGAAAGAACTTAAAGCCATAATGGGAAATAACAAAGAAAGGGCCCCAAATATCATAATGAAGTAATTGAAAATCTGCATTTGATTTATTTTGAGATACAGGAAAAGAAAGTTTCTTCTATTTAGCTAAGGGACAGATTTCACAAACATGATCATTTGATGATCTTACATCAGAATTAATAGAACTAATGCGTTTGAGTTTGGCATGAGATAAATGACCCAAACGAAAATGCCATAATTTTGGAGTGACAGAAGAAGAAGCAACTAAAAAAGGGGCAACAACAGCAAAGAAGTCCTTTTGCAAAACAGCAAAAGAGTGTGAAAGGTGGTACATACCATTTCTGACTTCAGCAAGCCCAATCATCTTCCATGTACTGAGATCCAGCATGACACACTTTGAATGAAAGAAAAATAGGGCAATAGAGTTATCCTTAGCCAATCTAGAAGTAGATATAAGATTGATGTGAAAAGAAGGAATGTAAAGTGCATTATGGAGAATGAGATGAGAAGAGACTCTAACAGTACTAGTAAAAAAAATTGGAACTAATTGACCATTTGGAAAATGTACAGAGGCAGGTGCTGTAGGGAGCATGATGGAAGTAAACAAGTGAGAAGAACAGATTATTTGATCTGTTGCTCCAGTGTCTAATATCCAAGGAAAATTATTATCTAGAGATGCAGTAGCCAAACAGAAATTGGATGGATTACCTGCTGTGGAAACAGTATGAACTGCAGAAGTGGAATTGACAGGTTGTGTGGAGAGGTTATTAGCAAGAGTAATCAATTTTTGAAGTTGCTCTTGAGAAAATGGCACGGATGAAGTATTTGTATTTTGCTCCAAAGAAGATGCAATGTTTGCAATTGGCAGACGAGCAAGATTAATTCGTTTTCCTCGAGGTCCCTTCCAACCAGGAGGATATCCTATAAGCTGGAAGCACTTATCCACTAGATGTCCAGAAAATCCACAATGAGAACAGACGGCATCTGATTTCGCCTTTCCTTTACCAAACTTAGGAACATGTGAAGAAGACTGAGTAGTAGCCATAGCATGAGAGTTAATTGGAATGTCCACTGCATTCGTGAGAGATCTCTAACTCTCTTCTTGAAGGAGAAAAGAAAATACTTTACTCATGGAAGGTAAGGGGGAAATGAGCAATAGCTGAATCCTGATTTGATAATAGGACTCATGCAGATCAATTTAGAACTTCATAACAAAATCTGCTTGTTGGCGATCGATGAGATTTGTCAAAACATCACATGAGCATCGATCCAGAAAGCCACAACTGCAAGTAGGAAGGGGACATTAGCTGACATAATCATCCCATAAGGCTTTGAAATTACTAAAATAGTCAGTAATCGTACTCGATCCCTGAGAGATCGAACTCAATGAACGCTCCAAAGCAAAAACTCGAGGACCGTCACTTCGCAAATAGCGAGTCCTTAATTCAGTCTAGATATCAACAACAGTGTTGAAATATAGAAGACTACCTCGAATTTCCTTGGAGATGGAGTTCATAAGCCATGAGAGAACGAGATTGTTAGCTCGTAGCCATGCAGTCTTAAGCCTAGCATTAGAATTTGGTTGAGGCAGAGATCCATCAATAAATGCAACCTTGTTCTTGACAGTGAGGGCAATTGAAATAAATCGGCTCCAAGCTACATAGTTGTCACCGCAGAACACTTAAGAAACGAGGAGCGCACCAGGATTGTCGCTATGGTGCAAATACTAAGGACTTGAAGAATCATCTGAAGGATTAGAACTCGAGTAATCGATAGTTTCTCCCAAATCTCCCATGGAAAAGGATGTGTTTCAGCAGCAGAAGCGAAAACTCACGATGATACCATGTAACAAATCTCAATTGAAGAGAGGAGAAAAAGAAGAACAGAATTCTGAGAAGAAAAAAATCAATCTGAGAAATATTATTTTTTTGTTCTTTTAATTTGTACAGAGGGAGTATATATATATACACACACACATGCAAAGCAAAACAAAGAAGAAAGATTACAGCTGTCATCTAACTAACTAAACCAATCAAGTAGTTACAGCTGTTAAAAACTAATTTAAGATACATCAGCTTGCTTCTTGTGTTGAACAAACTTGCACTCGGCTTCCCTTGACTTCAATTCTAAAGCTTCAAGTAAGATTGTAGATTCCGACAGTCTGGGAGAAATTGGCTTCTATATATGTGTGTATATTACCTTGAAATGGACAACAAAAACCTTGAAGCGTAGGCCGTGACTGATCGAAACAAATGGCTAAGGCAACCTTTACACCAGACAATAAAAAGGTGAAAAAGGGTCAACCTATTTGTACAACCATGGATGACAATGTATGAGTAGTCAAAAAATTGATTGCTGCAAAGACGAGTTATTTTTCAAACTGTCTTTACCACGTGACATGTTGTCGACAAAATTATCATCCACGATCCTACACCAATTCACCAAACATGATTGGGAAAAATTTAGGCTACTGAGTGGCCATACAATGCCTTCTGTTAGATTAGGCGCATGGGAATCTGAATCTGAATCGCCTGGAGACTGTTTCCAGTACTGCCATTGTTGAGGTACATAAATTACAAGATTTTTAACAAAAATGTAGATTAAAACAGTAAAACTTGGCAGATTTTTAAGGATATAGGAATGAATCAGAGAGGCGTTTTGTATCTCAATCTTCATGTTTACGACTTACCTGGTAGTCTCTTCCTCTGGTTTTTCTATACTAAAATGTGGACAAAACTGTGAATACTGGTGGCTACAGGTTGGTTACAGGCATGTAGATACCGCATGGTAGTATGAAGTTTAAGACGAGGTTCGTTACTGCCTTTATAATTTTTTTCTGGGATGAAAAGCATTAGCTTGTTTATATTTAAATTTAGAGTTTAGATGGACAGCCTCAAAGTAAAAACGAAGAATGATAGAATCTGATCCATGGCTTAATTTATCGAATTGTTTGGATAATGAGGAGCCTCAAACACACACTTTGAACTTACGAAGGAAAATTTAAGCTTTGGTAAATAAACTAGAAGAAAATAGGTGGCATTGGCTTCAAATTGCTATCAGAATATAGAAAAGATAATGAAATTGCATGGTTTTTGACAGTAACTAGGACAAGAAAGGTTCTCAGTTGATCCTCTCTTAGTATCTACCAGGTAGGAAAAGCAATCAAGGCGGCTGTACACGCTGGAGTGGAGAGGAAGACTCATTTTGTCACATCCAAGTTATGGTTCATAACATATCCATGTGGTTCTTTTACTCTGCTGGTTAGAAGATAATATATTGTAGATGTAACTAACTGGGAGTGGTTTGATGGTGAATTTAGGTGCACTGGACTGACTCGCCAAAGGCTTCGTCCTGCATCCCAGAATACACTTCGAGAACTTGACCACGTTGATCTCTATCTGGTATTTTTCGTGTACATTTTCTTTTTCTATGCAATGTGGTAAATTTACATGTTAAAGTTTCGTTTCTCTATTTATTTGTAAGATCCATTGGCCATTCCGCCTGAAATATGGAGCTAATAGACCTCCAAAAGCAGGGGACGTTTTGGATTTCTACATGGAAGGAGTTTGAAAGGAAATGGAAAAGTACACTAATTTATTTCGTAAGTTTATACTGTTGCTTACTATAAAACTTCTTAAAACCAGCTTGGATAACAGGGCTCCATGGAAACCCGTGTAGAACGAACGAATATGTCAAGATTCTCAAGAAAATATGATATATGGTTTTTCTTACTGCAAAAACGTGTATTGAACGGTGAAATTTTGTTCGTGAACAAGACAGATGGACCTTACAAGAGCATTGCCGATATTTGGGATCACGAAGACTTGTTTGGTTCGCATTATTTTCAAAATTCATCTCTCTTATTTTCAGTAACACATTTTTCAATAAAATAAAGACACACAAACTCAAAAAATTTCCTTATTTTTTAACCATATATCACTATTCCAAAATGCATTTTTGAACAAAAAAAAAAAAATTTGAAACTCAAAACACAAGACATGGGAGAGTTGACAGTAAATGAGCAAGTGTATGTTCATGTAACAATGATACTTTCATTTCAAATGTGAAACAAATTGTTGAAGATCTAGTAAAATTAAAGTCTCTATTCTAAAAACGACTCCACGAATATTTTTGAAATTGAAACATACACAAGGTTACAACAGATGCTACAACCGGCCGGAGCAAAGGAAGAGAGGTGGTCACCACCACTGATGCACCAAAACTCCGCTTGCTCTAAGGGAAGTAAACAAATCCAAGCATTGCCCATATGTTTTCTGATACTTGCTGCTCCTCTCACCCGGGCAGCATTTCTGCCATCTATTGTAATGGCATTCGAGAAAGATTTCATCGATCAAGCATATTGCTCCAGTCTCAAACAACCTTGGAATCAGATCAAATTCAGTTCCTTCAATGTCCATCTTCATCACCACATAGTCCCTCTCCGACACTGTTTTCTTCAACCATTCTGCGAAATCAAATCCTGGAATCTCATCCACATCACCAGTGGATACATAACCACCCGAAGACTGAACTGGTCGAATCCTGCCCATCCCTCTACCTTTCTCCGTGTTTTTATTCCCTGGGCCTTGATTAATCTCGAAGAACAAGCTCTCATTCCTCACCCAAGCCGCGTAGGGCAATAACGTGACCCCTTTCTTGTACTCGTACTGTTTATGGAAAATCCTATCGGCCTCGATTGCATATATTTCAAACGTCTTATTTTGCTTCGGATATTGCTTTTTAAACCAACTCACAATGCTTGATCCATAGCTTCTAGCTCCAACATCAACATACACGTACCTCTGCTTAAAACTTATATCAGCCATTGAAGGCAAATACTTTATATTCTGTATATTCTTCTTCAATGTAATCCATGGTTTTTTTGGCTCTTCATCTATCAGAGGCTCGGCTTTCTGAATCAATTCCAGTTTATACCCCGGAAGAGAGCATTTATTCATGGAGTTGGCACCGGAATTCTCCTCCTGCAGGCCAAGAATTTGCTGTCTATATCCATTCCCACTGATCTTTTGCATAACAATTTCGCGAATTAACGGCATCTCTGGATCAAACCCGTGAATTTCCCTACTCTTCACCAATTTACAACAGTTAAACAAAGCTAGAAAGGAATTGAAACTATATTCATCTGTCGACCCTGTGTGGACCACCAGAAACCCTTCGGGCTTCAATGTCCGATCAATCTCCGCTGCAAGATCCCCCAGCCTTGCTGATTTCTCAAAAAGTCCACTGCCGGAAAACAGAAAATCAAAAGTCTCATCATTGAAAGGCTGCTTGAAGCCTTGCCCTGCAATCACCAAAGGCTTGGAAGCTTTCTTGAAAATTCCAATCGAATCCTCAACTCCAATATCTTTCAACGCAAAAACATCTGATCCCATCTGTGTATCGACGCACAGGACCTTGAAATTGGTACCCAAAACGCCGTCCGAAATCAAATCTTGGAAGATAGAGGAGTAGAACCGTACGCCTTTTTGAAATTCATCGGTGGCCCAGAGACCGGGTAGCTTCTGGGGAGTCGCCAGAGCCGATTTTCCGCCTGTGGAGATGACTGCAGACGATGGTTTACTGAGCTGGCCAACGCCTGTCACAACGTTGATATTTTCCGGCACCGAGAAGAAGCAGAAATCGCCGAGGTCACAGGATTCTCCCCGGAGAGTTATAAGGTAAGCGAATCCAATAGCAACCATAATAACAAAAAATAGAATCAGACGCACAAGAAAATTTCTCAGAAATCTCAGCATCCCTGTATTACGCTCCATAACTTTAAGCAAAAAAATCAAGACTTTTGAAAAAATTAAAAAAGAACAAAGAATCTTCGTATGTGTGTATAAATTTGTGTATGCAATTTGTATATCTCTTTCTCTGCGTCAAAAAATAAAAAATAAAAGGGAGGATTATAATTTAGCGCGAACAGAATCGAGCAGAAGTATGGTTTGCGCCGATGAGAGAACGGACGATGGAGGGGCAAGAGCAGGGTAAATTCAAAGTAACGGGAGGGGCAAAACGGGAAAACATGGTTTGGTTTGATTATTTGTAGCCAAAACTTACTCCCATAAGCAGTAATTTGTGTTCATAACGTAAAATTAGTATATTTGAATGATGAAGACTATTTTCAGTGTGCGGGTTTTATTTGAGCTTGTTTATGGTGGAATCTGGCGAGGCGGAGGCGGGGGCTGTGGTGGCGGAGAAGAAAAGGCGAGAGAATATATAGGGAGAAGAAGACGGTTGCTGAACCACGCGGAATTGATGGAAGCTTCTTTCCGGAATGTATTGGGGTTATAAACACGATAATTGTGCTTATGTGGATTTTTTTTAAGGAAAATTTAGAGTCTGGGTCCCCAATCTTTCCTGTGGTGTATTTATAGATCCTTAAACTTCAAAAATAGTGTTATGAGTCTCCAATCTACTTAAATATGTGAGATTGAAACCGTCAATATGAACTTTAAATAGCACGAGACTTTTGAATTGGTAAAAATGTTGAAGTAGTTTGACATTTTAACCATCCAGTACTAAGTCGCATGAAAAGCATTTTCGATTTTATTATACATATTGTCAATTTTGGTCACACAGAGACCTTAACTTATAGATTAAAATAGATTAACTATTTAAAATTACACTTTTATAGGTTGGGTGTATAAGTCGGCATAGAGTTAGCCAAATGTTATCTTTTAAGTATAGTTGTCGTTTAATCGAAAAAAGTCACAATTTCGCGGACCCTATTTCTTAAATCGTGTGCAAATGAATTATATGAAACGTGTTACCTAATAAATCTTCCAATTGTGGGATTTTGACAAAATTGTAGTAAGAGTTTGGAGTGATAGCGACAATTGCAAGTACAAGAAGTTCAAATTAAATGGTTTTGGACCTTTGGTTGTCGTGACAGATAGGCAATACGCGCTTGCAATTAAAATGACACCTAAGATTTGATAAGATTGCATGAATAATGGGACAACCATGTGGTGTAATAAATAATAATGGATCCATCTCCAAAGAATTTATAAATAATTTAAATTTATAAAATAAGTGATATATAAATAATATTCGCGTGTTCATCAAAATATGAATAGTGTCATTCATCATCACTGAAGTTACAAATACAGTTTAGGTGACGTTAATGTAACATTAAATGATATGTGAAATTAAATGACTTTCATTTAACCTGTCATTTAGAATCATCTAAACTGTGTTTCTAACCCAATTGGGAATAAATAACATTACTCTTAAAATATATATGAAAGAAAATGAAGTTTGATAATTTAAAAATTTTACCAACGAAAACGTATAAATAATTTGTAATCGCTAAAACTTTTGTTAACAACCCGTGCGACCCCGAGATCCCTCGTCTCGAGCAGCCTTCTCCCCTTGTTTAGGTCAACAAGTCCAAAATATTCGGCACATATACATGCTTATGTGTAGGATATTGTATAATACTTACATATGATGACATCATTAGTGCACTCTTCGATAATATAGATTATACGTATAGTTGTTGTCGACCTTACTATTGTCAAATAATATTCCTTATCTTAATTATCAAACATAGAATCGAAGTACAAGTTGCCTGTAGCTCTACCCCACGTATAAATATTAAATGCACTAAAATGCAAGATCCAAAGGGGTCATAATGGAATGATTTTTATGATCCAACACCATTCTCATAATAAACTATGTTTAATTACTTTATTATAGTTTTTTTTACATAGTTTTCAGTAATTAATATCAGTTTTCAAAGTAGCAAATTTTAATGTTTAGCACCAACTCCTTGGAACTGATCTCAGGGCAGTAATAAATTAATTATACTTATTATTATACTTTTCACACTTGGCATAATAAAATCTATTATTTCTTTCGTATGACGTAGAGAAATACCTAAAGAAAGAAAAATCGTGGTTGGGAAGGTTATAGTTGCCCTTCCTCTTGTGGGGTTGTTGTGTAACAAGCGCACGATATTCACTAGAACGTTCATGGATTTTATCATTAACTTGATGGACTAATTTCAAGATATAAGACTTTCCTATTAGAACATGTTGTTCAAAAAGGATTCGCTAACAGTCCGCCAAGTGCTACATCGTAGGCACATTGGGAGCGTAGATAACTGTAATCATATACATACAAAATGACAGAAATGGAATGCCAATCCTTGGGGTTTATTTGTACAGTCTCTATTCCTTGATAATCAAAGCCCCAAGATCAATATTTTATATGTANTTCATTAGAATATTAGTATTGCCACACTCTATAAGCCGTATAGGGGTTTTTCACATCTACTCCTTAGCAAGGGGAAATTTTATCATTTGATGATATTTGCAATTTTTGTTCTTAATACACAATTTATCCACTTATATATGATAATATATACCTGGATCGGGCCAAATGTCTCCTATGTTACTCATAATATGTGGAAGTATCGACGTATTTTCAGAGTCATTCGATCTGAATGCTATATGAAGAACATAAGCTAGATGACGAAATGGGAAGACCTATGACGTAGAAGATCATTCCAAACTTCAAGTCATAGCATGTATTATGAATATATAATCACTTCATCAAGACTTAATGATAGCTTTACTCTTCTAACCAAATTACGGTCAAATTCCAAGTACAGTATGATTTATTTATTTTCCTTT
>CAIGRS010136851.1:0-10248 GCA_903798395.1 Fraxinus floribunda
GAAAGTGGCACGTGAGAGCCAAAACAAAAAAAAAAAAAAAACAAATTGCCTAGAAAAAAATGGGTATCAAACATGCAAAAAGTGGAAGTTCGAATCTTTTTGCTTCTTCTATGGAAAAAAATGGTGAATCAAACATAGCCTTAGTGGTTTAGTCCAAACATATCCGAAAGTTCTTTTAACTTCTTTCACTTAGGAGATGTGCTCGTTATTTTGAACTTACTCTCGTATAGTTTACCAGAACGATAAGACCTATGAGAATTATCACTTGATCCAATGCAAAAATCAGCTGGCTATATACAAGAATATAATTAACTGCAAGAAAGAAACAAATCAGATTGAGGATTAACTTAGTACTTTGGTCGGCAAACAAAAGATCACTGTCACACAAGCAAAGAGATATCTGATCTTCCACAGGTCCAGCAAGCAAAAACAAAGCATTCGCAACACAAATAGAACAAGGAGGCAAGCTTCCATAAATATAGAACATAAGAATTTATGAACCTCGTAATCTTCAACGAGAAATTTTGTCCGTCTCTATTCACCATAGAATATGCTGCTCCGGTAGGTCGACATAAAAGTTAAGAAACGCGGTTATATTTATTAGTGCAATGAAAGTAATTCTAAGAAATACTCCCTATACGGCTACACTTGCTCAAATCAACTTCTTTGGTTTGAGAATAGCGGGCCGAGTTAGGTATGTCAATAATGCTCGTAGCACTTGTATTGCTTTTCGTGTTTTCAGCCTTGTTGCTCCGAATATGGGGTTCTCCAAAGGCAATGGAAAGAATTCCGGGCAGTTTAGGTTGGCCTATTGTGGGAGAAAGTTTCTCATTCATCTCTGAGTTCTCAAGTCCTGCAGGCATATTCAGTTTCATGTACAAGAGACAACAAAAGTACAGATTAAAAAAACCAAATTATTAACTAATATCCATAACTTGAAAAGTAATTTCCCTTGATTTCAATGTTTATCATCTGTGTTAGGTATGGAAAGGTGTTTAAGAGCTATGTATTGGGAAGATATACAATCTTCATGACTGGCAGAGAAGCTGGCAAGATATTGTTAACAGGTAAAGACGGGCTAGTGAGCTTGAATCTCTTTTACACAGGAAAGCAGGTCCTCGGGCCTACGAGCTTGCTTCAACAGACGGGAGAAGCGCACAAGAGACTTCGCCGACTGATTGCAGACCCCCTTTCGGTTGATGGCCTAAAAAAGTATTTCCCATTTATCAACAATTTGGCAATAGAGGTGTTGGATCAATGGAGTGGAAGAAAAGTATCAGTTCTTGAAGAGGCTTCAACAGTTGAGTTTTGAAACCTGATATAAAAGAAAGTATATTAAGAATAAGTTTTCTTTACAGCTATTTCTCAACATATAAAAACTTCTGCAGTTCACACTAAAGGTGATAGGAAACATGATAATGAGTTTAGAGCCTGCTGGTGAGGAGCAGGAGAAGTTCCGAGCTAATTTCAAAATTATTTCTTCCTGTTTTGCCTCGTTGCCATTTAAAATCCCGGGAACTGCCTTCTATCGTGGTATCAAGGTATCATTTTATTTTTGACACACGTAATTAAACGAAAAAGGACATAATCTTAGGGAGATGGATTTGGAAAATATGCTGATATTTTCTTGCATCTGGATAGGCTCGTGATCGGATGTATGCCATGTTAGACTCGACTATTGCCCATCGAAGAAAGGGTGAAACCTTCAAACAAGATTTCCTAGAATCTCTTTTAAAGAAACATAGTAAAGAAACCTCAGAAGGAGAAGATGATGATAAACTCACAGATGCACAATTGAAGGACAATATATTGTCCCTACTGGTTGCTGGTCATGATACCACTACAGCTGCTTTGACATGGCTTATTAAATTTCTTGAAGAAAACCCTGTTGCATTAGAACATCTAAGAGTAAAAATTCTTCACATTTCTAGAATTTTATCCATTATTTTTCATAAATGCTACAGATGAAATCATATATGGGTTTTGCAGGAAGAACATCTTACTATTCAACGTAACAGAGAGAAAGGATCGAGTCTTACCTGGTCAGAAGTTAACAATGTGCCGTACACCAACAAAGTTAGTTGCATCCCGATCACTCATTATGTTATCATTTTATGGAGTCTTTCAAGTTTGTCGACTGAATTATCCGGTCCTTAAACTAATAGGTGATCAATGAAACTCTTCGAAGAGCCACAATCCTACCTTGGTTTTCAAGAAAAGCAGCACAGGACTTCGATATCGATGGTAAAGTTCTTGCCAACTGGACATCCTAGACAAATATTCAAAGATGTTTTGGTATTAAACTAAATTCTTATGAACTTTTTAGGGTATAACATTCAAAAAGGTTGGTCTGTTAACTTGGATGTTGTGTCGATCCATCACGATCCAGAGTTTTTTCCTAATCCACAGAAGTTCGATCCATCCAGATTTTCTGTAAGCTCCTCCATGAACATGAGTAAGGGTAGTTCTTTCGCTTTTTCCTTTGTATAATAAGAAATGATTCTTGGATATTTCAGGATCCTATAAAACCTTTCAGCTTCCTCGGGTTTGGAAGTGGACCACGCATGTGTCCTGGAATAAACTTGGCCAAGCTGGAAATTTCTGTTTTCATCCATCACTTGATGTGCAGATACAAGTAAGACTAATTAAGGAATTAAGAGCATGTTTCATACACCTCAGAACTATACAATATTCGAATTTCTTTTACACTAGATCACTCCTCGTGTTACTTCATTGCAGATGGAAGCCACTAGAGAAAGATGATTCTGTCCAGCCAACACTAGTCAGGATGCCCAAGAACAAGTACCCTATCATAGTCGAGCGTCTTTAGAACAATCCTGCATACAAGGACCAAAGCAATGTACGGGAGGAAAAGCATATGAAGAAACCATTCATAATCCTGTGATTTATTTGATACATTACTCGAAAATAACGTGTAACTCCGCATGAATAATGAATAACTATTTTCGCAAGAAATTTCCATGAGTACCAAAGCCCATTATTGTTTAGAATCTTTG
The DNA here is from genome assembly GCA_903798395.1 of Fraxinus floribunda. NCBI lineage: Eukaryota > Viridiplantae > Streptophyta > Magnoliopsida > Lamiales > Oleaceae > Fraxinus > Fraxinus floribunda. The sequence continues at coordinate 3,018 of CAIGRS010136851.1, forward strand.
AGTACAATCAGGCAAATCATCCTCTTAGGCAGAATTCTTCAGTAATTACTTTTTATTTTTTCCTTAATCCTTTTTACTGGATTTTCTTTTCTAAATCACTTGGAACAATACCATCAGCACAATAAAATACACAAAGGAGCAGTAAAATCTAAAAGTGTGATTTGAATCATCATTTTGTTTTTCATAACAAATCAAAGGGATGACCTTCTCTAAGAAAACTATAAAAAGTTTTGCTACAGACCAATGAGGTTCTCAAAGAACCTCAAACTAACAGACAAACTACTTGTGAAGAGCACAAGAACAATTATCTATCCCGACATCTTCTGCAAGACAAGGAGACTTAAATTTTTCATCTTTATACCAGATTGATCGTCCTTGAACTAATTCGCTCAAAAAGTAATCTAGCTTCTCAATTGTGACATTCGGCATCACAACAATGTGTGCCATATTTCCCTCACAAGCAAGCTGCCAACGGCGTACAAACTCCTCGTCACGAGGTCGCTCAAACACAACTGTACTGCTCAGTTCATTGAGCATCGCACTAATTCCTGCTTCCCTAAGACGACCTTTCAAATAGTGAGCATTCCTAAGGCACTTTTGGACTTCCTTCTGGAATCCCTTGTACCCTTTCCTGTTCAAGGTATACCACAAAAAGATTGGAGCATGGCCATTTCGGCTTCCCATAATTGTTGCATCCCTTGAAGCAAGGTACTCAACATTGCTCGAAAGTACGTTTATGTGTTGTAGCCTTGTTATCTGCACACCGCATGGCATTGGACATCCCACAAACTTATGGCCAGAAACGCTCACACTTCCAATGGGCTTCTTGAAACTAACCTTCGGTGCCTGCATAGAACAAAGACTGCTGAGGAAAAGATAGTGATAAAGCAGAATTCTAACTAAGTTCAATAAAACCATATAATCAATGGATGAAATAATGATTTTTAGGGGTAGATGAAGTAGAAAGGTAAAGGTTATAGCAAACAGAGAACCTAAAATTGCACTTCCATACTCTATCAGCAGGACCACAAGTCGGTCTATAACCTTTTTTTTCAGTCCTTACCAGCTGTAGACAGTAGAAGAGTCATGTTTTACCTCTTGCCAGTTCCAAAAAACTAGAAATAACCTCCAATGAAGTGTTTAGGATCAATAGAACAGAAATATTTACTTCATGCATTGCCTACCAGTCAGCCCCCAAAACCACATGGCACATGCTTCTGCTGGATCATCTCCTTGATCATTTAAAGAACCATGACAACCAAATTTTAAATCTATGGTGCATCACTCCAGAAATTGCTTCTATTTATGTACAGTTCATCCTCACACTCCTTTCACTATATCTCTCTGATCCATTAAGGCAGACTCTCATAAACACCTCATGTATACTTACATGCATTAAAAGCAAATATTGAACTTGTAACTTCAACTGTGCAAGGTATAAAGTAGGAAAGACAAAAATGATTGTAATTCAAGCAAAATTTGCTTACCCTTTTGACAAATGGCATCATGAGACCAAAAAGAGCGCCATCACAGTGGATGTAGAATCTATCATGTGAGAATCCACATTCTTCAAGGGTCTGTATGACAAGATCGAGATCATCAACAGCCCCTTTAACTGTAGTTCCTGCAATTTGTGAAAAATTGACGAAATATAGAATACTTGTGTCAACATACTTGGGGGCTTAGCAGGCACAAAATCACAGGCATAATAGAGAGTGACTGCAAACATGAGAGAGAGAGAGAGAGAGTTACCGATGTTGACATTGATGATTGCTGGTTTATCCTTGTTGGTAAGCAGCTTAGTTTTAAAATCCGTGCAATCTATCTCTCCTGTGACCAAAGTTGCAACTTTTACACATTCCATTCTGTACATTCTTGCTGCTTTGAAGACAGAGTAATGTGATGCTTTCGATGCATACAAAATTCCATCAGGAAGCACTTCTCTCCTGTATAATTGAATTGTGAATTATGATCATTGTTAGAACAACCCTCTAGTTGATCGAAGAAGCCTCTGTTACTGAAATTAGAGCCTCGTAGATACAAAGTCACATAATACATACCCAACAAGGATGCCGTGAAGATTGCCCTCAGTGCCACAATTTGTGATATATCCCCAGTAGTCATTCTTTTCAATTTCCCATAGACGGGCAAACCAATCCAAAACCCCCACTTCGAACTGTCTTGAGTGTACACCATAGTTGCTTTCAATGAATGGATCGCCGAGGTTGTTAATAGAGAAATGCTGCAACCGAGAAAGCGCACCATAATCAAAGTCCAAATTGTATGGATATCCTGTGAAACCAAAACCAACATTGTTCAAAGCCATAAAACGCATGGGAAGGTGAATATACAAGCTTCATTATAAACTTGTCAACTAGCACGGAGCATATCATAAAATGATAAATTCAGACCTCAAAAATCAATTTTTGACACTCTCACGCACGCTATAGCTATACCTAGATGGTGCTTGGTGCGTTCGAGGAGCGTATTACGGTAGCGAGCTAGAATGCTGGCAATGTGAGCCTCCTTATCACCCGTAGACTCATCATCCGCGTCTGGCTCCGTCACCTCCAGGCACGTGGTGTGTACGTTCCTGCCTAGCACTATCTCCCTCTTCGCCCCAACCTCGAGGTTCGCTTCCATTGACGCCGGCTCCATTGCCGTTGGTACAAACGAATTCTCTTCCGCAACCAATGTCAGCATCTCCGGCGTAGCCGTAGATTTTCCGTTCGGTAGAGATCTATTTGAAAAAACTGATTGGACCTCGAAATTGCTCCCAACCATCGCTTTAGCAGCCTGAATTCAAACGAAAAGCAGAAAATAACATTGCGCATCAATAAAATTACAAAATAAAAATAAAAACAAAAAACTCATTGATATTATATAAAAACGGCTAAAAACTGAGTCTTTATACCATATTAATAGACAGATATACCGGAAAAGCGCAAGAGTAGGTGGAAAGAGGAGCGGGAAGCGTGTGGTGAGTAAAATGGAAGCTGCAATTGTTGTGTATATATAAACATATTTGTATGTAAAGGCTTGTGGATGGGGTGTGCGATACTATTAAGAGCCTGTTTGCTAAGGCTTAAAATTCAATTATAATTGAAAATATGGTCGTTATTGGGTCTCACCCGTCTAATAAAAGTCAACAATAACGACTATATTTTCAATTTTAATCTGATTTTAATCTCTACCACACACCCTCTAAGTTGGTGAAATTCTCAATTTTGCACTTTGAATTTTCAATAATAGCATATTTTCACGATCGTCTTTTGAATGATAAAAGACAAGATGTTCTTAAACAAACAACTGCAAAATATTATTTTATAGACTATGCTAGACTTACCTAATTTGCTACATAATTGTTTATCTAATGGACAAATGACGCCCCCTTATTGGTGGAGCGTTGGACCCCACCGACGTCCCACCAATAGGGGACGCTATTTGTCCATTAGGTAAACAATTAGGTAGAAAATTATGTACAAGTAGTTTTATCCTTATTTTATTTAAAAGATAATAATATCATTTTAGTTAATAAGTAAGAATCAAGCACTTCTCATTTAAAATTTCAAAATCAACTAACTTTATTATCTAAAGAGTGTTTGGTGTGAATTTCTAATTATATTTTCTCTCCTAATAGTTTGTTGCCATCCAAAATTGAACTGAATCATCCGGACGTCACACAGACCTGGAATACCATTTATCTGAGATTTTTCTCAACTGCGTAGGTGCAGCAGGCGCAGAGCAACATGCATACTCGTCAATTTTGTACAAGTCAAATTCTCCTAAATGACAATTAGACGGATCTGTAATGGAATCACTGATAAGTAAACAATATTTATATTTTTTTTACAATATTTACAATTAAATAAACAACTAAATTACTATATTTACATTTTTTTTATAATATTTACAATTATTGCACAAATAAATAAATATAGACTATTTACATTTGCTTCAATATTTACAATTATTTCACAATTAAATATAAAGTATTTACGGCTTACAATTGAATTCATACAAATCGCACACTAACTTATTCCCCTAATTTTGTATCCAAAATTGGTTGATTCGATTAACTTTATATGTTATACTAAAAAATTCAATATACTTTATTGCGAACATACTTACTCGACCTACAATTAACTAATAGTGTGTTAGTTCAATACCGTATAGCCAAATACTAAATTTTCAAATTAAAAAAATTATAAATACTTACGATTTCGACTGTCTCGTGGTTGTCGTGGAATCAGCAAAGATAATCTCGACGACAAAGAAGTGATGATCCGTGATCACTGGAATGTACATATACATACAAATTTTTCATGACTTTCCTCCGACACTCGACTACATCCCTATGACCTACTCGAACATATATTCAAGCATTGTGTACTCATTATCCATAAGTTGGAGCGACTGATACTCAATGGTAACTGCACAAAGGAACTTGATGCTCAATATAATTCGGCCAGGAATGTCAATCTTGGATATCTTTAAGTCTGATCGCGCAACAAGTCCATAGCCAGGTCAATGTGCTACATCAGGAAACATCAACAAAAAAGTAGAAGAGTTATTTCATTTAATAAATAAAAAAATTATATATAGATAATAAGTAACAATTGCAATATTACACACTTACATCACCGGTGAGCGAAGCTTCAAAGTTGTGATGTCATGAAACCACTTATAGGCGTCCGGGTCGTCGTTTGAGCTATCTTATAGCTAGCTTTGAAAAAAGAAGAAACAAAAACTTTTAAAAGAAGTATAGATGAGTTAGCGTAGCGTATTTCACTAAAATCATAAAATACTTACCCCGGCATAATTCTTCCCCACTTTGTCTCGAACGTTTTCCACGGCATGGTCCACCTACTGGAAAAGACTGTAGTACGTCCCGTCAACAAACGTCATCCTCTTCACCTCAACTGTAAAGGGAGAAACAACGTACTGTGACGGCAATCTTGGCCTCTTGCCAACCACCTGCTTCGGCACGTCAACAACATGCTTCTTACCCTCTGTCCCTAGCACATCCTCCGCCCCGGGACCGCCACCCCTCCGCCTTGGGTACGACCACCTCTTTCGTCTTCATGGCCACCATTTTCTCCTCTGACACCTTGCTCTTCTCCATTGGGACCACCCCTATCGTTCCACAGATAACAAAATGATTTTAATGCACCATCATCTGTCCACAACGATATGTGACCTCAATCTTCATCATCCACTCCATAACCATTTTCGTTACCCTGTGTAACACCCCCTCATCTGCTGCTATATCGCCTCAAAGTGCTGCGACCTCATCCTGAAAGTTTGTTATATGGCTTTGTAGCACTGCAACATCATGACATAAATTTGATACCTCACCGCTCAACTCTAGTCGCAGAGCCCCTACCTCCTCTCGTAGCACGCCCACCTCCTTCTCATTTTTCGTTGTAACGTGCTCATCTCATCCACCATAAATCCAATCGGCGGACATACATATCATCAAAATAATGATTCTGACCACGTACAGGTAATCCACGGAGGAGATGTCTGGATGGAGAGAAAGAGATCTTATCAGAGAGATGATCGTCAATCAACTAGACTGTGCTACTACAAAATAACAACATTATAAATTATTAACGTAATTAAAATATACTAAATAAATTATGTTCAATTCACATACCCAATCTCGGTCTAGGATGGAATCGTCGTATTGATTATACGAAATGGTTAATTCACGTACAAAACCTTGACCTTCATCCTCCGTCGACGGCATCAACCCAGTTAAGATTTTAAGCGAACATATTGACGATTCAATTAGTTAATGATAATGTGAAGAAATTTTGAAACAACATAAATAAAAATCGTAAATGTATAATACTCATCTAAGGGTCGTCGATGAGGGTTTATAACTGTTTACCAGACGGACATACATCTACTCGAGTTGCTCGTCAATGATGCATCCAAAGGCAGCGTGTCTCTTCTCGTCTTGCAAATCGGGTACCTAAGAGGGGGACAGTCTCATATGCCAAAATCTATAACAAATACAATTATTATATATAAATTTAGTATAAAAAATAATTTAACGGTAATTACATTAAACATTTATATGTACTACCAAGGACAGTCTAGACCGATTGTTAAAACAGTCGGTCTTAGCTGATGTTGGCCGATTGTGTTCTCGTCGGAAATCGTCATTTTCGGAGAGAATAAGCTGTAAAATTGCACAATAAACACATAAATCACTACTACATCGAATAATCTACCTAAATAATGAAGAACAAACATTATACATAACAATTTAATTCACAAATTTTTTAGACATAATAAATGAAAAACCAATCTCGTAATCCCTAAAAAAACTAACATTGTTGAAGATAATGGCTGGGTTGTATGGTCATCGGCGTTTGGTTGACTTTGAAGATAGCTTCTTCAACTGGATCCCGACTGTTAGACTGTGTGGGTAATTTGAAATTTCTTTTTTCTCCTCTACTCAAACACCTGGTTGAAGATGAGAGTATTTTTGAATTTTGGTATTTAACTTAACATTTCTTGTATTTAACTATTGTTTTTAATTGTCAAAGACCATCATGGAAATATGGCCTGATCAGCCGGTCATTTCCTTGTATTTCCTCGTGAGATACGGAATGGTTTGATAGTTAACTATGTAGAAGTTTCGAAACGCTCTGTACCGTATAGTTTGTACTCATTGATGCGTTGCGCTGTGAAGTGTTGTACCTTTATTGGTGAGTGACAAGGATTTGCATAGAAAACTTTTATTGGTGGAATGTAAATCGTTGAACCAATGACAATGCTCTACGTCATATTTCCTTTGCCATTAGGGGTAGGTTATATTTCGCTAAAAAAAAGTTTTTAATAAAAATCGATAAATGTTGTAGATCCTATAAAATATATAATTAAAATCAATTTTTACTTTGACTTGAACTTTTATCTAGGGTTGGGCGTGGGTCGGTTCGGTTCGGTTCTGAAGAGAACCGAACCGACCCAAAACTTTCGGGTATTTAATAAATGGAACCGTCGGGTCCAAATATAATTATAGAACCGTTCGGGTTCGGTTCGGTTCGAATCGGTTCTGTTCGGTTCTGTGTCATAATTAAATTTTTTTTAACATTTACAACAACACTACATAAAAATAAAATATTAAAAGTAGATTAATTGAATTTATACAAACACCAAAAAGTAGATAAAATCCTACAAAACATCGTTGATTCATATCAATAGTTCATTTGTTTCA
>CAIGRS010136861.1:0-11066 GCA_903798395.1 Fraxinus floribunda
TTCTCGTCAAGTCATTTATAAGTTCGAATTAAACAATATTTCATATTTTACCATAGTTATTCTCTCATGGAAAATACTTACTTTACATCATCTTTTACATAATCTTTACACATTGATAAGATGTCAAAAAGAAAGTGAGAGATTTATTTTTTTTGTTTTATTTTTTTGTTGATAAGATTTTGATCCATTCAAATCTAGACACATTATCTGTTGGTAAACAAATCTATAAGTGATGATATCCACATAGCACAATCAACGCGTTCATTACCATGTGGCCATTTTCAATGCAAACCAATGAGAAAATTGTAAAAACATATTTGTTGGGGAGCAACAAAATAGCTCTTAAACTCATGGGTTGGATCAGTCAAATGATAGTGATCGAATGCAGCTTAAACACTACCACTATTCCAAAAAATTGATGAAAGAAAACCCATAATAGTTATTTCTACCCTCCAAAGTGGTACTTGATAGATCGAGGGAAAGATCTACTTTTTCCCCCTTATAATATGGGGTAGTTAGCGTTGCCAAGTCTCTCAACTGTATGTGGGTATCGAGGCTTCCTTGATCGAGAATATGAATATCAAGTCGGTCACTCAAATTTAGTAGTAGTGAGTAATGTCGTAAAAGATTTAGTTTGCCCTCACTAAACATTAATTGATTCTTAGAGGAGATAGAAAATGTGATAATTACTGAATTTGAGTAGCCAGAATTGAAGATATGACCGTAGGACACAATGGTCGAATAGAAATTAGATCAATCATTTTCAAAATAAGATGGTGATCGGGTAAATCATTCTCTATAAATCGAAATTCTATCAAATTTTCTTCAAAAGTTTTCCTCTATCAAGTGCTGGATAAATTTTTAGTAATGTTATTAATCACCAATGATGTTAAGCACCAATTAGGTGACAATTACAGACATCAAATGAATTTAAATGCAAAGTCGTCTGACTTGTATAATTAAATCTATAAAATGTAGCCACCTAAACTGATGATAAAAAAACATTATTCTAAAATTTTAGTTGATGCAGAGACAAACTTTAATTAAAAGAAAAGCCATAGGACATGAACACACCTTAGATGGCTGTAAAAAAAAAAAAAAAAAATGGTGTGAAAAGATCCATGCATGGGTCCGGGTCCACCTGTTTTGTTTCGTAATAAATTTTTATTTTTTTTTTTCGTTTGGACTGTGTTTAGAAAATTGTCAATTAAAAGGGGTCCCTCAATTTCTTCAAATTTGTTTATGTTGTAATGGACGCATCTGTCTGTGGATGGAAGTTGACAGCAGAGCTAACCCATTACCCATCTGAGTTGAATCCCTGTCAGAATTCCATTTTGCAATTTACCATGCATGCATGCTTGCTTTGTTCGATGAAATTGTAATGTATTTTTTACTTTGACAATATAAGAGTAATCCCACCGTCACTAAAATTGTTGATCATTACCATTGCTAACGAATAGCATGATTTTTTCCCATTTCACTTCGTTTACTTCATTAATGTACGTAATTGATGTATAGCTCATGGAACTAATGCAATTCACTATAGAGTAATAGCGTTTATCATTATGATGATGGAACATCGATAATGTGCCAATTCATTATTCTTCACATTTCTCTCTCTTTTTCCTCACTCTCTCTCCCCTAAAAATTGAGTTGTTTAATTTCATTATTCACTCTCTCTCCCCTAAAAATTGAGTTGTTTAATTTCATTATTCCATATAAACCGTCACATCATCGATATTCCATCATCATAATGATATATATCATTATTCTTCCCTATATATCATTCAAAATCAAGTTCTGGACTCAACTTCCAAGTCCATTCCCTTAGGCATACGTCTGTTTCAAGCCTTCATTATCTATCAATTCAACATGGAATGCTCCATCATTAACTTGAACACTAACATTCTCGTGGTTGAAATGATGGTTGGCCTAATGAATTGTGCTTGGCGGATTTCTAAGTTTGATTCTATATAATTAATATTGGATGAATTGCATTAATATCATGAATTATAGCTTCTAGAGAATATTGAGTGGATTGTACTAATGTCAACAAAATTGTGACAGCGCCCGACATCAATAGTAAATTTACGAGATTATGACCGGTACTTGATACTTCCAATTTTTATGCAAGAAGAGTAGTAAGCAAAGCATCCAAATGTAATATTCAGTTCATGATAATCCACATTCCATAAGAAACATCATTTCTCAATTATTCAATTGCATCAAAGTTGAGTAATAGAAGTACACTAAAAAGATAATTTTTGAGATCTTTAAGATTGTTAGATTGGCAGTATTATCTCTAGTGGAAGAGTAGTCCCACCCCCACCCCACCGCACCCCCACCCCTTATTGTATGATATCAGAGGGTTGTTTAATTCCAAATAGCATAATGAAATTAGAGCATACAATAGAGTGTATAATATACAGTATCATGTTTTTTTAACTGTAAAAGTAACTAGGAACATGCCATGCATAAATTGTACTTCTTAACTTTTTTATGTAACATAATTTATTACGAATTGGAAACTTATAAAATTTATGTCATGCCAAACAAGATATGGAAAAATCATTTTTTATTTTTTTATAGAAATAAACAATATTTCCATCAGCAGGGGAGAGAGAATTGATTAGCTGGATTTGAAATCAGTTTTTGTTTTTGTTGACAACAATAACTTTAATATTGTACACTTGTCCGTTGTATTGTTGTCTAGTATTGAATTTTTTAAAATTATTTTTAAACTAATAATTAAAATTTAAAATATATATAATTTTATTTCTCTATTGGGTCTGATCTTGCCAGGTTTAGGGTCTGCCAACGCACACTAAAATCCCGATATGATATTTGTTCATTGTGATGCATAATAATATGCTTATGAAATTAATTAAACATTGTAGAGTATTCAAAATTCTTGAAATACGTGTTAAAGAAGCACAATAAATATTTAAATTGTTTGGGTAAACAATGTCATCCCATCTTTATTAAATTGAGATTTTAAAGGTAGGTAGTATAATATAACTATAAATTTTATTTTTTTGAATAATCAACCTACGACTAAAGTCGTGTTGAATTTGAATGCTTAAAAAAGTAAAATACAAAAGTTGAAAGAGATTATTTAATGTAGGTACAAAATTGAAAACTAAACAAACTCAAGAGACCAGTATCTAATGAAAAGAATACTAGTAAAACTCGTATCGTCGTGCATCTAATCATTAACTTTGTCAAAACTCTTCATAGGCTAGTATAAGTTCATAATTAACACTCGTCTATATCTCCATTTAGATATAACTAGTGCATCACTTACTGATGGAGTGAAGTACTGAAGCAACCTAGTAGACATCGATGTCTACACTTATGGTCTGAATTTGATTAAAATAATGTAGTTTATTTGAATAAATGATTGAGGTGGGTGGGAGAAGTGAATCCAATAAACATAGACCATAAGGCAGCCTTTCAACTCCATAATTATATACAATTAATAGCTAGCAACTGTATATAAAAGTATAAATAATACAAACAAATAATGAGAATTAGCATTAATTAATGATTATATAGTTGAAAGGTAGCATCAATAAATAATAAAGTTGAATGTAAAGGCAGTGGGGAATCTATGGATGCAACATGTGATAGCCTTTTGCCATTTCTCTTTTGTTTTGTAGCATTACATGCACATGCAAATGCCTACTTTGGCCCCATTATTCCATTTTACTGGAGAATTATTGGTGGTTTCAACAACAATTCACTTTTAGAATAGAAGAACCTGTTTACGTTAATGTATTATGTATTCAATATTCATAGACGAAAAAACTTTGAAGAGAAATTCAAAAATGTTGCATGGAGATCGCGTTCAACAGACATTGAGATGCTGAAGTTTTTTTAATTCTGTGGGTTTTCAAGTTAGAAATGTTGAGGTCTACTCAAAGATTATTAAAAATAATAATGATGATGTCTGTGTAATGGAAATTTCTCGTGAAATATCATTAGTTTTTAATCATTAGACATACTGAATTTAATCAAACTGGAAATCATATTAACTTAATGCTCACACAAGGAAGTTGAGAGAACAGCTTTATGGATGCACAATAATGGAGAGCGTAGGCCTAATCACGTCACGTCACATCTCAACAAAAAGGGACCACATGTTGAACTTACTTTATTGCTTATAATGCAACCAATCACTCTTGGTGTACAAGCCCGCCCTTCACAGGGCTATTACAGGCTTATGTGGCAACAAAGGACATGTGAGGGTGTGGACACTCCTACCTACCAAATTTTATGTAAACCAAGAATTATTTCTGATTAATTATAATCAAGTACTGTGTCCACCCCTATACTAACTTCTGTTTAAATGTCACCCACAAGTAGTTCAAGCAGTCAAACAAGTCTCCTATCCTTTTTTTCTTTTTTGCTGGCAATCTGATTCTTGAAAATGTTCATATTTTCAAGAAACATGGAATCAATTTACAAATGGAAAAATATGGTAAATCTGCATTTGAAGAATCTCCTGTATGTTTCAATGCAAGAAATCAAGCTAAAAGTGATGTATTTTAAAAGACAAAAAAGGCAGTACTTTTCATACAAGAAAAGCAGGATCTTAGTGCATCTGATTGTCCTTGAGATGCATTTTCCTTTTTACCTTTTATTTTCAAAATGTTGGCCCAAGATAAGATAGGGTAACTTCAAAGTTTTACAGAGAGAACTTTGTGGTGCCCTCTATATGGTCTACAAAAATGTAAAATATTTCTGTTATTTTTGTGGATATTCACGATTCTATTGCAAATTCCAAAAGAACAGACAGTAATACATATAGAAAATCAAAAGGTAGTTCTAGCCGAAAAAGGGATCAAAACTGCAAATGAAGGATGATTAAATGTGCAAAGCACCACATGAAAAGAAGCACTACGAATTCCATTTGCAAGCTTAACAAGAATTTGCAAATCCAGGCATACTGTTTCATATCTGAACCCCAAAGATGAAGGGAGTGTTCAAGTAAAATTATTAGTAAATTTCTTGGATGAATAGTATTGGATCCCACGGAATATGGAATATATAGTTAATAAATAGGTAATAGTTGTGAATGTGTAATTGACATTAATGTTTGACTTGATTGAACAGAAAAATTAACTTTTGAGTAACTTTTAATGTTCGATGAACATAGACGAAGTCTATGGACTAAAAAGTTTGGCTGTAAAAAGAAATAGTCAAAAGTGTAAAATAGAAAGACACAAAGCTTCATGCCTTGTGAGCCTGGCTGCATTTATCTTTCTATTATCCAAAAGTGCTGCAAGTGACTTTCTCTAACCTGCAAACTTAACGCAACAATTTCAAGTACTTCCACCGCAAGATTGTGCCATTCTTACCCTTATAGTAAAGCTGAAAACAAACATAAGCTAGATGTCATCTCGAACTCCATCCCCCGTACCCTCTTTCCCATATTTAACATGGTGGGGTTAATGAATCCAAGAGTAACATAAGAATGCAGATTCAAGAAACTGAAAAGAAATGCAACATTTGTCGTGCTAGAAATTCTATCTGAAAAACCATTGAGATGCAGAGGACATATGCTCAAGGTTGATAAATATTAGTAGAAGATTATACAAGTGCTATGAAAAGTTTAATCAACAGAAAAAGAATTCTCAAATAGGAATTGACTAAATAAAAAATAAACTGTAGGCGCTGAATGCTAATGCAGTTTATATGTATTATCAATTATGAAACATGACATACAACTATCCATTAATCTAATAGCTTGATCCATAGACAGGAAGATATAAAGAAAACAGCAAGAAAAGACTACTTGATGGAGCTCAGGGTACAAAAACTTTGGGGAAATTCAGAGTTCATATAACCTCCTCAAGGAGAGTAGAAGACTGAATCAATGCATGCATTTGATTAGTTAACTATAGAAGAAGCTTTAAGTATACTCTAGCAGGAACATCCTAAACATGATGGCCAGTTAGATTAGGGAAGCCCTGCTTCAAGTCACCTGCCTGTGACCAACATGGTAACAGTCCCGTCCTCCCTCTGGCTCTTTCCTTTTCATCAGCTTTGCATACCACGCTTCTTGATTGACAGATTGATCATTTTCATCCATTGATGAATTTTTGGCAGGCAATGTCAATTCCCCTGCTTTATCCCTCTTGCTTACGCTTGTTGATGAGTTGTTCTCACTTTTGACATCAATTCTGTGTATAGAACTTGTAATGTCACCACGGCTCTGTCCATGAGCAACCTCTACGAGACGTGGGATCCCAAGAGAGGCAGGAACAGTTTCAGGCTTTGACAATTGAGGATCTCTCACACAAGGTATGGTTCTGGGGTAGTGAATATTGAACATAAAGGGCTTCATAGGGGCAATGTATAATGGACCATGAGAAGGGTAATTCTGAAGTGGTAACATATGTAATGGGTATGGTAACTTTGGTTGCAGTGGAGAAACTCTGTGCATCTCCTCAAATTGTTTTAGGACATTTGGTGCAGCCATCATGTGTGAATAGGCATGAGAATGATTGAAAACATTCACAGAACCCAAATCAGGCAAGTAAGTGGATGTAGTAAAATTAACATCGTTTTCTTTGGAATTCACAGAAAACAGTGCCTTGTTTTCCAAGGGTTCGCTACCTTGCCCTTGCCAGTCAACATTGTTGCATGCGTTTCCGGCTGATGTATTAGCATTCAGGTCCAAATCTGCCAAACGGGGATTTCTCGATTCAGCTGGAAGAGAAGATTGAGGGGACTCGTCCACATCATCACAAAGGCAATTGAGATCAATGTCGAGCCTCTCCGCTCTTCTGGAATCAACTTCTGAATAAGAGTCTTGAAAAGGGGGCTCTGAGGGTTTCCACACATCCTCTGTTTGAAATCCAATCTCGGGAATATCTTCTACAGCAGCAACATTGAGGTCAATCCCTGTGAAATTCCTAGAAAATGGGTTCTTATCGAAACTTTGCGAAAGAAAAGCGGGACGGAAAGCACTAGTTGCAGCAGAACCCTTCCAACCTAACCCACCTTCAAACTTCAGTGGGATCAAAGGTCTACCCATAGGAACCCCAGCTTTTGCTACAACATGTATAACATTATGAGAAGATATAGTTTCAACAACAGACTGCTCACCATCATCTAACTCGTTTGTGTTGATATCTTCATTCAGATCAAATACAGTAACAGATTTACTCTGATCCCTGGCCAAAACTTTTGTAGGTATTGTCATTAACCACTCAGATGATTCATGCAACAGAAAGCCGTCATTAATATTATCAGTCACTTTAGGATCCATCTTGACTGATTCGCCTTTGACAGATGTCATATTTTCACTTTCTCCTGATATTTTAGTACCCGAACAGAAAGTGATATGGTTATCATTTGCATCAGATGATCTTATATGTTCTTCCATTTCAGTTGAGCAATTGAAATTTTTTGAATTGCCAGAGCAAATCAAACTTTTACCAACGTTAACATCACGTTTTTCTTCATCCAACGAGGTGCATCCCGAGACCCATCTGTAAATACCAGTCTCTTTGTCAACTTCTCTTGCACCATCCCTAGGTGTCCTCACTGCAGAACCCCACTCATGATGATTCTCTTCATCTGGCCTTGAATTATTTCTATTCTCCTGATTCTGTGGACCGTGTATTGGAATATTTGCCTTCATACTATGAAATGAGATACGATCCTTGATCATCAAAGGTGCCTTCATGCTATTCCTGGCTCTTCCCTTGAGAAAAGCCTTATGATCAATTTGAGCAGATATACCTGATTCTGAACTGGCTGTCACAGGCTCTTCCATTCTATGGTGAAACCCTGTAGAGTTAGAACTGCTCACAGAACCACTGTGGTTATTGAATGAGCTGGTTCTTTTCAAAGTTTCCCGCTGACTGTGATTAACTGGAAGGATGCCAGGCGATGAGTCAGAACATGAAGATTCAGTCCTGTTCTGTTTAACATGCACGATCAAATTGAAGCCATCTTCAACAGCATTCAGATGACTCGCCTGTTTTTTCCCAACATCCATTATGTAATTTTCATGGCTGAGAGGTAATCCATTCTCCATGCTGATATCACTCTTTACCGATATAGGCCATGCTGAAGTGATTCTGTCTGATGATTGTGTAGAAATTTCACAGCATTTTGATGACACATGTTCATAGCCAGTAGATGCTGACTCAAAAGTTTGTTCAACAGAAGTTATTGACGTTGAGATAACAGAAGATCGAGGTATCACGCTGCCAGCACTATCTACATTTGTGCCACTGGCAGAAACAGCATCATGGTTTGGGCACTTCTCATTACCGGGCAATGAATTAGCTTCACAACTGCTGATCTTTTGGCCAGCCATATTTCTCAGCTTCTCAAAATCAAACTTGTGTCCTAACTTTTGACAAATACTTCACAAGCAGGTATAGTTCCCGAGATTATCTACTTTCACAAGAACACAACTGACTGCCGAAGCCAGCTATTTTCATATGATGCAGCGGAACATGAACATATAGTGGTGCACTAGACTTTTCTAAAGACTATCAACTGCATCGGATCATCTCACAGTCCTTCAGATACACCTGATTTCAAACAGATGCCATTTGTTATCTTCTATTCCTTGGAAATTTAGAAATCACAAGTGTAATTCCTGCACAAACAATATTTACAATCATTAAAAATTTTCAGAAGCAGACTTTTCCAACTTTTTACTACACAGCTATATTAACATATATATGTTCGCATAAAGTTTTGCAGCCTTGGAGAAGGATAGAGCAATTTGCTATACTGAATAAACAGAATGTGGTTGCCAATCAGAATAATCAGAGCACAGTACGTACCGTAATATAAAGTTAACAAAGTACCAGATTATGCCACGGGCTTGAGTAAAACTTTTCTCGATTCCACCTTAATGAAGAAGCAATTCCCTTTCATAAGGCATCAATTCAGGCAAGTAGCCATAATTTTCTAACCAAATCGCAAACCTCTATCCATTAGGATCAAATTTCCAACCCCCAGAGACTAAAAGAACAGATATCATATCAATTACAAAGTCCAAAGAATTGCAAATCAATAAAAATGACAACAGTCAAATTTTCTAGAACAGAAATATTAAAAGAAAAAAAATATGGTGCAAATTGCTAATAGAACAGGGTGGGTCTACAAGAAAAGAGTGATTTAAAGCAACCTGGAAAAATCCAAGCACAATGGAAAACACGCAAACAAAAACTTGAAATCACATGGGTCGGATACATAAATAGTAAAAATACTAAGGGACAACATTAAATTATGAAGAAGAAAGAAAAATACCCGAGCAGTGCAAATAGCAGAGATCGTTACAGATTGAAAATCCTGAATTAGTGGTTTCAAATCTCGAATTTCAATCCCAAATGAAAAAGAAGAAGAAATGGGGTGCCCGTTCCCATATTTTTTTCCCCTCGAATGTGAAAAGTAACCCTTTTTCCTCAAATTGTTCTCTCTCTCCACTATGAAAAAATCCCACCAACTGAAGCTGACGGAAAGAGAAAAATGCGTTTAAACAATCACACTGTCATGGATGGATAAACAAATTCATATGCCCAAATATTGTATTGTACATCCTTGTTTGGTGGATTGAGAAAGCGATTTGCAGCCCAGCTAGCTGATGACAGTGTGTGCGCGTCAGAATCAAAGTGCTGTGTGAAGGGATGTACGGTGGGTCCCAGAGAGTCAGTCTGACAGAAGTGGGATCAGCAGTGCAATAAGGGGGTAGAGAGAGGGGTCCACATAACAAGGCCATAGTAATCATCAGCAACGATGAATGAATGAGTATTTTATGACAAAGCAATGTTGTGGTCTTTGTAGTTGCAGATGACCTACCTTAGTACCTTTACTAGGTTTCCATCACTATGTGTTTTGGATAATAATACTCTCATTGGATAAAATTTCATGTTGCTTAACTAAGAAAATATTGAGTTTCAATGCAGGACACGTTTGAAACGAGAATGTATTAAGCTCATGTTTGTCTACCATTAATTCAAAAAATTGTTTGTTACAGTAAAATTCTTCACCACACATTCACCTAATAAAATATTCTTCACACAAATCAATAATTTCAACCACACATTCTCTAAAAAATATTATTCATTACACCATTTTTCTCTCAATAATGGAAGACAAACACACCCTAAAAGATAGTGGATTTAGGGGAAATTGTCGGGCTTGATCGTGAATGATATAAGGTGAATTGTACTTGTATTATGAACACTAGTTTTTTAACAAATTGGTGTATAATCTTATTTTGTTAGTATTAGGGTAGGGGGCCCCTTTCCTCGTACCAAAAAGAGAGGTCCCTTCTTCGAGTTGATACTAAAATTGCAGTCTTTACCTTATTACTGTTAAATCTATTATCGAGAGTACCTTTAAAGAAAAGAACCCTTCATCTCCACATCATAAAAGTTGATTGCACCTCCATCATGAACTACCAATGCTAAGTCGTAACAATTCCCTATAACTCAAAAGGAGAACTCTATTACTCAATATAGCATCAAAGCCTAAAAAGTGAAAATAAATAAATAAATAATAATAATAATAATAATAAATACGATCCATCACAAATAAATCGGATTTCAAAATTACTATTAACCATAAGAACCAGCATGGCACCATCTTTCAAGATTTGTTAAAAAAAGAAGAAAAAAAAAATATCACATTTCTGTAATATGTCAACATAACAGAACTTTCACCTTTCATTTTCCATTTCCCTTTTTTTCCTGTCAATTCAATTTTATCTTTGCCAAACATTGCCCCTTCTTTTGACCATGACTTGTTTAGGAGCATTGAATGAATACTACAAAATGTAACGTTTACAGGGGTCAATTGCATGTGCTTATGTACTAAGGGGGTAAGCGGTCCGATTTTATCGATTTTTGACAAATTTTTAAACTAAACCGGTTTGAGAAAACCTCAAACTTAAACTAAACCATTTTGAATAGTTTGAAAAAAACTCAAACCTAAACTTAACGATTTGATCCGATTTTAAACCGCCTGTTTCGCCGTATATTTTTTTATCTCTCTACTTTTATGACATTAATTCAATATATATTTATATTTTA
>CAIGRS010136904.1:0-18633 GCA_903798395.1 Fraxinus floribunda
CAAATATTTATAGTATAAGTACATCCCAACTAGGTTGGTATCTACTTTTACTATAATTTATAGATTAAGTACATCTCAATTAGGTTGGCACCTACTTAACTATAATATTTAATTTTTTTTTCACGGGTCACGGTTAATCGCGGCCCGTGAAGGTGCAACCTACGAAGCCCGCAGGTCACACCTCCTTGACTTGTGAACTGCCCGCTCGGGTCACGGGTCGGCCCGATGTTCCGGGTCGATTTTCACGATTCTGATTGGTCCGTCCGTCTTGACACCTTTATAGTCTATAGCCATTCCTTAAAAAAAATCTCTCTTTGCACGGGGCATTATTTTTCTTAAAACAAAAAGAAAATCCATCAAAAGTACTGAAATACCCTTTAAAAAAACCCTAATATGAAAATCACATCCGTCGTCGTTTTCGTTATTGCGCTTTCTACTACACGTACAAGCGTTAGTTGCGCCATCAATCATGAATTAATTAATCAACGGTCGAGATTTCATTTTATAACGTTATTATAATTGAAAGTGGAATTATTACAGAAAATTAAGGTTAAGTGTATAAATATAGGATAAAGCTGGTTTTTCCCTCTACCCTTCCTCTCTCTCCTCAGTGAATATCAACCTTCGGAAGGTATACCATTTTAACACCCCACCCCACTTCTCCTCCCTGTCTATTTGTCTCTCTTCTCTGTTCTTGCTGGGAAGGGAAAGAGATGAATTTCAGAATGTTCCAACGTAAATACTAGGATTATTCATATACCAATTTTCCATTAACTTCTGTGAACTACAAATCTTTCTTTGAATCTTTTTGTTGGGAGGTTTTTGAAACTATCATAATCATAACCATGGAAGCTAACTCAGAATCATTAGAAAATGTGAAAAATGAAGATGAAGAAATGGAGGAGCAATCGTCTCCAAGGGGTGTTTTGGAGACACCCATATCGGGTTCGGACTCGGATCATAGCAGCAGCCTGGAGAGAAGCAGCAGTTTTGATAACGAGCAAAAAGGAATTTCAGGGGAATTAGGCTACGGGTTACAATGGAAGAATTTGTTGGTTCGGATAAAGAAGAGGACTTCAATGAAGAAATTTACAACAATTCCACTGTTGGGTGGATATGACCTTTCGAAGAAGAGCTCGAAAGGAAAATTGGGGAGGAATCGTAGTGCAGAAGACACCATTGATTGTGGAGGTTTTGTAGTCCCTAAGCCATCTTGGAGAAATTTTACCTATGAGGAACTCAAACAAGCTACTGATAATTTTAGTCCTGGTAACATCTCCTTTTCAAAACTTCTACTCCATGCTCTGTTTCTCAAAAGACAAGTCTTGAATTTTCTTGATTAGTTCTATAACAACTAACACATGGAACAATTCTTCGTCTTTTATTTGAAATTTATCTTATTTGATTGAATTATTTCAAATATACGCACTTATATACACTGAACCAACAACTTTTTGCATAATAGGAATAAAATCTCATGCCCTTTGACTGGATTTCCCCTATGGCCGACCTACCTAGCAGTCAGTAATTTTCAAACTCAAATCCCACTACTGAATTAATGCAAGGGGAAGAAAACTTTACACACTATTTCTAGATGCACAAATCAATGCTATTTAATATTTATCCACCTTAGAGTACATCGAACCCCTAGTGCTAGTGTTACATTGGGATGTCCGTGTCCATAATGGACACCCGACATCCCCCTGTTGGATGGAGTGCCGATCCCACCGATACTCCATCCAATAGAGGGGTGCCGGACACCTTTATGGACACCCCAATGTACATGAAGAATAATCCTTGTCCAATAGAGTTGTGATGCATTGGTCAATGAAACCATAATTCAAGGTTGTCTGGAAACTGCTGTTAAAGCAGACAGACACTGTCACCTGGTTAGTTTGAGTCATTCTATGGGTCCTGTAATGAAAAGTTCATTAAGTTTTTATGGTTGGATATCAACAACCCCACTGTTAACAGTAAAAGCCTAGAAAGACTTTTCTTAGTTGATGAAATAGCCTTCTTTTTTTTGCCCACCAAAAACTTCTGATTGAGGTGGGGACATTCATTAGAGGAAGTGGATAGGATGATTAATCCAATAAGTAATATACTCGTGGATTTATTGATTCTTTTAATAAATAATATAAATGTAGCAAGACTCGAACGAAAGGAGTGATAATGATTTTATATAATACCATAGTATTATGTTTAATATGGAAAATTAAGCTGAATCAAGGAAGGAAAAAGAATTTAATGATATTAAACTTGAATATTTTAGAGGTAGAAATTATAATAAAGTTTGGTGGGCCGATTTCTTTGACCGATTCAATCATGCGCAGGAAAATGTAAAGGAAGCTGGTGGCTGCAGTAAGCAGATAATACTAGTAGTCACTGCCTTTGCCACTAGGTTAAAATTTTCCATTTCCACTGACTTTTGTTGGCCTGTCAAATAATACTCATTGAACTAAGGGTCCGTTCGATAACAATGAATTTCATGAAAAATGTCACATCCGAAGAAAACGAATTCCACTTTGGCCGTTTGATTGCAACATGGAAATAAAAATCGAATTTCAAGATACAACCACTTTAAGCTGCAATTTCTTTGTTTTCATGAAAAACGTTTTATGGGTTTTGTGGGTTTTTATTTTCCAACTCATATGGAATTAGAAAACCTTTTATTGTGAGAGGCCAGCTTTTTTTTGGAAGCAGGTCCCCCACTATTGTGAGGGGGATGTTGACAGCATGGTGTACAACTATCAAAATCTAAAGTGGAAACACTTTCCAATTTCATGTAAGTTGGAAAGTAAAAACTCAAGTACCCCATAAGAATGCATTTTCCATTAAATTGGCAAAAAACAAGTTTAAAGTGATTGTACTTTGAAATTGGAACTCCATTTTCGCTTTCGTATAAAACAGTCAAAGTAGAAATTGAATTCCTCGGATGTGACGTTTTTCATGGAATTTAAACCAATCAAACAGACCCTAAAAGAAATTAAGGTGTTAAAATGTCGAAAGTCTTATTTTCTAGTAAATTTCGTTTTGGCTAGGTTTACTAGAAAATCTAAAGTAACTTTCTTTAACAACGCATGGCCATATTAGAGAGTTTATGTCGAGTACTTTCTTTAAGCATCAAATGTCTAATGGATTAGTAGGAATGTCATGATCAAAACACTGTCCGGTTTCAGTAGTTGGGAATTATAAATACTTGGTCCTTAATTTCCCTAAATGCTGCACCTCAAGAATAATTGAGAAGCAGTCAGCCTCAAAAACTTCTAATTTATTATTATTCCATTATTAGACTTCAAATTTAACTTGCATGTGGTTTGTAATGATACATACAGAACAAGAGTCACACTTCAATTTGTTTCCTTGTGTTAGCCAGCTATTAAAATGGACACTGTTGTCATGTTTTGTACAGACAAAATAAATGTCAAATAAATTTTAAGTAACTTTCAGAATTATTCTATTAATTGCTGATTGAACTTCTACATTATATCTTGATAGATAAGTTGCTTGGGAAAGGAGGACATGCAGAAGTGTACAAAGGATGCTTATCTGATGGTCAAATTGTGGCGGTTAAGAAGATAACGAAGAAAGAGAAGAACAACGAGGACAGAGTCGGGGACTTCTTGTCCGAGCTTGGGATCATCGCTCATATTGACCACCCGAACGCTGCTAGATTACTCGGGTTCAGTGCGGATAATGATTTGCACCTTGTCCTCCAATTTTCTCCACATGGCAGCCTTGCCACAGTTCTGCATGGTGCTATATCTGTACCATTTTCTTCACTAAGTCTTCCAAATTCTTGACTTATTAGACCTCCTGGATTTTCAAGGATCATACTGTAGTAGGGCATTTGAATTTACAGATTCAAACTCAAACCTGAATTTGGAAACTTAATGATATTGGACATGAAACTTTGTAGTAAGCTAGTTCTAATCTATGAAAAATAATCAGAGGAATACACAGACCAAGAAGATGGATTTGACAATACCTAAGTGCAAAAGGACATGGAACTAACCATGTTGAATTCATTATGGTGTAAAAATCACATGTTATTTCGACTGATGAAGTGAAAAATTGGAATTACAGGTTCCGAGACAAGTCTAGAATGGAAAAAAAGGTACAAGGTGTTTACAGGGGTAGCTGAAGGATTGCAGTATCTTCATTATGACTGCCAAAGGCGCATAGTTCACAGAGACATTACGGCCTCGAACATATTACTCTATGAAGATTACGAAGCCCAGGTTCTTTTGCCATGTTTTCCTAGGAGAAAAAGAAAACCTTAATAAGAACAGGATACATATATATTTTTTGTTGTTCATTGGATACTTGGATAAATGGATGAAACTTTCTGTGTTTTGTTTGTTATGCAGATATCTGATTTTGGACTAGCAAAATGGCTTCCAGAAAAATGGCCTCATCATGTTGTTTCTCCCATTGAAGGCACTTTTGGGTAGATCAGAGCAACTTCATTTGCCTGCTGCATTTGTTCATTTTACACTTATGATGCTAATAATTTTCACTTTGTATGTTAATTGGTGTCAGATATATGGCTCCGGAGTATTTCATGCATGGAATAGTTAATGAGAAGACTGATGTATTTGCCTTCGGAGTTTTGCTATTGGAGCTCATAACTGGTCGTCGTGCAGTTGATTCTTGCAGACAAAGTCTCGTGATGTGGGTATGATTTTATCTTCTCTTCTTCGTACAGTATCCATTCCCCCTGTTTATTCTGAACTGGCTAATGCAGATTATAGTCTGTTGAGTTTATCCTAAGATAGAATTCTAATTTGATTGCCTCTTAGTAAATGACAACATTAGTTAATTGTCTGCCAATTTTGTCAAGTACTACGTACTGGACATGCCTCTAAAAGTTTTGCAATCGTTATGCATAGGCAAAACCACTTCTGGAGAAGAACGACGTCAAAGAATTGGCAGATCCTAAATTAGGAAACAAGTACGATGTTACAGAAATGAATCGTGCTATGTTTACAGCTTCAACATGCCTTCATCACTTGCCCGATTTGCGTCCTAATATGAAGAGGGTAAATCTTCTTTATCTCCGTCTCATATTTCATCTCCATCGATTGGAAGCCAAGAAACTTTAAAACATTGGGAAATTGCCCCTGTTCTTCAGGTTGTTCAGATATTGCGAGGTGAGAATGAACCAGTAGACATGAAACAAAAATCCATGGGAGGGAGAGCATTGATGGTAGATGCGTGTGACTTGGACGATTATACTTCTACAACTTATCTCAAGGACCTAAATCGTCATATGGAACTAGTCATGGAGTGATCTTTCTCGAATAATGTCTTGAGGTTGCTCGGGATTGGTTTACGCATCTGCAGTGTGTAAATAAAGAAGCTTTGAAGTAGTCTGCTTTCTGCTGTGTGCGTTTTTAAAGATGAAACCAGCAGCAGATCCCGTCTTTTGCCATGTTTTCTTTCCATCTGTTGCTTAGGATATTTTTGATCGGACTCTAGAAAGAATATAGTCTAAATCAGTGTGAATTAAAAAGTGGAATGCCAAGTATTACAGCAATCAAAAAGCGTGTCAACAAGAACAAACAACCTAATCATAAACAAAAACTCGACTTGTCTCTTGAAATTTTCATTTCCCATTAATTCATCATTTGCAGAAGAAATTCAATCGTTAGTGGACCTCGTTCAGTCGCAACATTTGACTTATTCCTCACATATTTTCAATGACAACGATCGCATTTTCTACTTTTGTACAGAAAATGAAAAACAAACAGGAGTTTAATACCAACATTGTCATGTTAGTATTATTTTATTCGTTATTGCTAAATATTACAATAATAAAAAATATAAAAAAAGGAAGATCGACAACAACAATGATTAAAAACAAACCATTTGATGGTAATATAATAGATCATACTCGCAAACTCATTCAAAAGTTGCGACACATTTGTGAAAACCTGAAATTCCTTTCTTCGAAAAATGGGGACAGATGTCTTGCTCCAACTGGGCATTATTTTTTTCACCATAGGCATCTTCTACGCCCTGCACAGCCTCCCCAAACGGGCACTAACCAAGCTCCGGTCCAAGGCCCGGCCTAACACCCAAATCCACCGTCACTTCATTCAGGGAGCTCAATTCCTATCACGAGCCCGATCCTCTAAAAACAAATCCACCGCCTTCAACCTCGCTAAATCCGCCGCCAACGAGGCAGACAAGGCCTTGGCCCTCGAGCCGAAAGATCCCGCAGCGCACATTCTCAAGGCCATGGCACTGGATCTTATGGGCCACAAGAACTCGGCCCTCAAATCGTTGGACTCAGCGCTTTCGCCACCGGCAGTGAAGATGTTGGCGGACAGAGAAAGAGGGGATGCGTTGTTTAAGAGGGCCCAGTTGCAGGTGGGTTTGAATCGGAAGAGGCGAGTTGACTCGGCAATTGATGACCTGGTGGAAGCGGTGAGGCTGAGTGGCGATAATGCTAAGGCCTTTTGCTTGTTGGGCCAGTGTTATGAAATGAAGGGCTTGAGAGAAGACGCTAAAAAGGCTTTCCAAGAGGCCTCGAGTGTTGATCCCCAATTAAAAGAAGCCCATGATGGCTTGGGCCGAATGGGCTTCTAAGTTACAGCTTAATTTCATGTTTTGAATTTTTTATATATGGCTGGTAGGCTGGTAGTTGCAGTAATGTTGTTGTAAATGTTAAACCTAATTTTGTTTAGTTTGATCTCATTTTTTCCTCTTTTAGTTCAAAGTCTATTTCATTCAAAGCATGTTCCATACACTCGACTCCACTTGACTGGACTTAAAAAAGAATGTTCCGTACACTCGACTGGACAGGATAAGAAGTCACAGCATCAAAGTAGCAGAATCCATACACAAATTAAAGCCATTTGCATGATTTTTCATAAAATTAGCCAGAATTTAGCAAATTGATTGAATGCAGCACAGGATCAACTCAGAGAAATGGAAACCATTTGAAAAATCTTCCATAACCCATAGTTATCTTGTATACTTCAGCATACATCTAAGCAAAGCTATTAAAAGAGAAGCTACAGTACTTACAGCATCCCAGCTTCTACCAGCTTCTACCTAGTAAAACAAAAACTTTTATCCTTCATTTCGATAGCAGTACCTTTCACATGTCACTGCAATCACTGCTTGATTAACTAATCCTAAAGCTTTGTGGGTTAGATGAAGGTCAGCTTAAAAGAAATTACTGTAAATGACATGTTAATAGGATTGGTGGGGCCATACGAAAAAATCAGCTGGTGACGGCATCAATGGCATTGGAGTTACCATGGTCGGGGCAGCACCAGAAACAGCGGAGGCAACTGCATTGGTGGGATGGAGGTGGTGGAAGAAGTTGACATCAAATGGTATTCCACATGGAATGGTGGACACTGGCTGCTGAAGGGACGCAAAGTTGATGTTGTTGCTGCTAGACTGTATTTGCAGGTTGGTGTTAGTAAGAGGTTTCTCTTTGGCTTCGAGTGAGAGTTTCAAGCGCTTGGCTGCCCCGCCAACAGGCAGGGGACTTTTGGCGATGGCATCAACATCATAACGACTCATCTCGAAATTGGTCACTGCATTCGCTCCCCTAAACTTTATTGCAGCTATATCATATGCCTCTGCTGCTTCCTCCTCAGTAGCTGCCATTAAAATGAAATAATATCAGTAAATATGGACCACGCACGAATGCTACTCTTCCAAAGAGCAAAGAATAAGGTTTCAACTTGAAATTTTGAACTTAAGGGACTGCTTTTATACCAAATGTTCCAAGGTAGAGATCTTTATTCCCAGCAACACGACCAATTCTTGCTTGCCATCGACCTTGCTGATGATGCCTGCATAAATTGAGCTATTAAATCGTGAGGACAGATGAATCTTCGATAGTTCTTGCTAAAACTATAAAATTTGCCTTCTAAGATCTATGACAAAGATAATATAAAAAAATTGTTTTCAGACCTCGTAACACCCCTGTAAATTGATGCTCCCCTTGAGAAACCACTACTTTTCCTGAAAATATCATCGATATTCAGTTCAATTCAATGAGAAAGAGACATAATGGCTTAATCAAAATAAGTTCTGCTACTCCACGATATTTCAGGCAGTTGGTCAGCAAAATTAACAAGGGACGGAGTATGCAAACCTTCTTAGCGAGGCAATGAACTCTTGTTTAGTTATGTGCTTCATCTCCTCCAACTCTTTGGTGTAATTGGCGATCTGAAAGGAGAAATTCGTCTGTTAGGAATAGACAAATTACAAATAATATGTTTGGTAATGTGAGCTTGACAAGACTAAGATAGTGTTGCAAGGGAGGGAAAAAAAAAAGCTTTAATCTCCCGGCGCAAGTCAAATATACCCAAATTCATTAACCTAAACAGTAAATAAGTTTACCGGGAAGTTGGTGGTGGCAGTGTCACCCCAATATTTCAGAGCTGCTAAATCGTAAGCTCTTGCTGCCTTGTCTTCATTGTCATACCCACCTATATGTCCCGTAGATCCCATCATAAGTATCGACAGCACAAAAACAAATCACAACAAATTTGATTGCAAAGGAGTATAGATTCTAACTCGTAAATTACTTACCCAAGTACACTGCAGAAGTTTCACATTTTGAGCAACAGCCAAGAAATACAATCCATAATGCCATGGAAAAAAAAACGACAGACTTTAGAATAAAATCATGTAATATCCACACTCAAAATAGAACTATTGAAAAATTTAGAAAAAGAAGATTCATGGGATGTAAGTGCATGCAAGATTTCTTTTATTCCACAACTATGACATAAGATAAAGATGGAGCCTGAATCTATTTGGGTTGAGAAAATAACGTTCCTAATATTTTCTTGTAGATCATCGTGATATTTACTTGTAGATACAATCCCTTTCCAGCCGGTACTGTATGACCTATGTCTTCCCAATTTTTCCACATTATCCTTGTAAATGGTTCAGCCGGTGAGTAGCTGCAATCTAAACGATCAAGATGCTTACATTGCTATAGCAAGGAATTAATCATTTTAATATTCTGGTTCTCAAAATGAGAAATTACACAAACATCAGTGTCCATTTGTTGCAGCCCACAAGCTTAAAGAACGTCGTGTACCACCACTTGAAGCAAAGCTATGAGCTTTTTCCACTTCAGTGTGCTAATTAGCAGTGCAATTATCAACTCAGAACGACTTAATTAACAAAAGTTCACTAGTTAAATTTTTTTTCCTGAAATATTAGCATAATCTGCTCATTAATATTATAAGAACACTAGATTAGTGAGTCAAGAAATGGATAAGCGAGATTAGGTAGGCTCTTTTGGGCAAATATGTAGTCATAAAGCATGTTCATGTAGTCATAAAGCATGTTGAACATGCAATGCAATTATAAAAATGAGAAAGAGTGTGAACCCACAAAATAAGGTGAGAAAGAGATCGCTTGGTCAAACCCATTGAGTCCAATGTGCAGTAAAGAAAAAGGCAAAAGTTGAAAGCAAACTGATATAATTCAGAGTTTTCAGGCATTAGCATTCAGACTAGCTAAGGTATTATCTATTATATCCATCTATGAACCTGGGGATAAAAACCCAAAGAATAATAAAGATTAAATGTGAAGAAAACACCCCTACCCTAAGTCACACACTCCCACCCCAACACCAAACTTGAACAAAATGGCGGCCCATTTGATCAATTTAATGAAAGATTGAATGAAATTTAGCAGGAAATATAAAGTACAATCAATCAATCATCATAAAAGACTGATTGAGCCAAGAAAAAGCCCTTCATCAGTGTCCTTTGCCACCAGAGTCTCAGTCACCTGTGACTCCATTAATGTCCCATTAATGATGCTTATGCAAATTTACAAGCCCCTTTACTCCTTTAGAAAATGATATTTATATGCTTCCCAAAAGAGTAAAGCTCCTCAGAATTTAGAAAATGTAATTCGTACCTTGACGCCCTTTTCTTGCTTGGCCCTCTCTTCTACAGCTGTTATCCCATAGATGCGCTTCATATCTTCCTGTCCACCTGTGTCTGTATCAATCAAAAATAATCAATGAAATATATTTCAACAGCGTGGGAAAAGTGTAAAAATAAAAATAAAAATAAAATGATACCTCGTGACGCCTCTGTAAATGGAAGTTCTCTGACCAAAAGTATCAGTAACTCTCTTGCAACTCTCTGAGTCAACACAAACAATGGCTTTGTTATTATTCTCAGAGCATTGTGCATTTTTATTAACACCCAAGGATAAAGCATTAGTAGTATTTGCAGCAGCAACAGTAATGGGGCACTGTGAATAAGTCACCAACTCGCTCCCTGACTCAACCGGGGACCGAGTATGACCCGCGAAAGCCGTATCTTCAAGCTCCGATCCCGAGTTCGCAGGAAAGGACTGAAAACCAGTAATAGTCTTGAGATCTTGCTGCTCATTGTTACTGAAGTAGGGGTCGCCGCCACCTGTCTGGTGGTGGTCGCAGATGTGAGTCAGGGACGAATCTTGAATCTCCGTCGAGTCGCCACCCAAAAAATCCTCAAGTTTAGGCGGTGGCTGCATGTTTTGGTGCATATATGGGTTCATGTAGCTGGTGAAATTGAAGGAGTTGTCTTCCTTGACCTGTTGGTTTTCAGCTTCTGAGTACATGGCTTGAGATTTCTGGTTATACCACTCTAAAGCAAGGAAATAAGGGTCACCAAATGATAATTAATTTTCAGGGCTGTCAATGAAATAAATACGAGAAGAAAGAAATAATAAAGAAGCTGTAGCATTGAATGGGAACGCCAAAAATTAACTGAATAATAGTCAAGTCCAGTAAAAATATAACTGGGATTAGTAAATGTACATGGGTTTTTTTGAAGAAAAAGTTCTTAGTAACGGAAATGCCAGAAACAAATTTGCATTTTTTTGTCCTTTTCCCACCTTTACAAACCTATTTCACTCAGCACCAAACAGAACCGGTGGAGTTTAAGTACAAAATTTTAATACGATATTAAAGCATTGGATAAGCTACAAAAAAATCTGATAAAATAGATAGATACAAGAATTGTACATGTATATCTCCGTATGTTTAATTACCGTTGGAATAGAAGTTTTCGGCGAAAGAGTAGACGTGGTGAGAACCAGAAGCAAACGAGGCTTCAAATGGTGCAAGTTCCATAGTGGACTGAAGGGGAGCCTGCGAGGAAGAGTTGAGCATTTCCATTGAAGATAGAGAAAATGAAAGCCAGTTGTTTTCTGGTGCCATTTTTTGGTTTCTTTTCTTAGAAATTCTGAAGATTTATTTCTCGGATTTCTTCAAAAATCTTTATCAGAGATACCCCTAAAAATCACACAAAAATAAATTAATTTTACCCCATAAATTAGAACTGCAAAATCAAACCCTAAGGTGAGTAATCATTGTACCTCACTGTCAAGAATCCATTAATACATGAATGTGATTCCGTATCAGTTTAAGCTCCAAAAGGGTAAATGCATATTGAAGTTTTATGACGGAAAAAAGTAGAAGAGCAACACATGCAAAGTAGAAGAAGCAAGAAAATTACTCAACAGCTAGCAGTAGACGCAAGTAAAAGCTTTTAAGCTTGTTTGTAAGTAACAGAAGAGAGAGAAAGTGCATATATATAGCGAGAGATAGAGAAAGGGAAAGATAATAGAGTGGGCAGGTGGAGGAATATAATGGGAGTAAGAGACGGTTTCATCTGCCATTCGGCGTAAAACTAGAGGGAACACTAGTTTATTTTTTCCTGGTTTTAGAGAGAGAAAGGAAAACAAGAGAGAGGAAGGTGTAAATTGAAGTAATAAAAAAAGTGGAAAAAGATAAGAATAAGAGAAAAATAGGGAGAGAACAGTGACTTTTGGCTTCTGCGCAGAAGAAAAATTGTCTGAAACAGGAACGCGAGAGATCCGGGCTCGCGGTCGGTTTTTTGAAATAAATTTAAAATGGAACTCGATTAAATTCACCCATGATCATTTAACTTTACTAAGAGTGTCACATTGGTCTCTAATTTGATTTGATTTAATCATGATCACTCAACATTATACTTAGTTTAAGTCAAATCACCCAAAAACTTTATTTAACATGATCAAATATGATGACTAATGTGACACTAAATATGAAGTTGATTGGCTATAGTAAAACAAAATCAAATTTGATGGTCAATGTGATATTAAGTACGAAATTGAATGGCCATGATAAAACAAAATCAAATCGAATGATCAATGTGGCACTAAATATAAAGTTGGATGATCATTGGTAAATTTAAGCCAATGGAACTCTTCTACGCAAGTCAAATGGGCTGGGGGTTCGAAACATAGTTTGGCCCGCGTTTTATCTTTGATTTTTCATTCTAGAAAATTGGAAAAAAGAAAGTTTGAAATCCTTGTTAAAACATGTAAAAAAGAGCTTTTCGGCCCTCAGACTGCTATCGAGTTCAAAAGCCTCAATTCCGAGCCTAATGATTCTATGCAACATGCAAAGGGCTCATATCATAATATCAATTTTCCATTAATGCATGCAACTTAAAGATTGAGAGAAATAATGCTTAATTCATAATAGATCATAGCCAATACACGATTTATATATATACAAGAAATTGATAGCTAAGAATATTCTAGAATTGAGCAAATAACAACCTCTAACTAACTAAGGATAGCTAGCTAATAATATTGATACCATTTCCTGAAAATTAGGAAATCTATTCCACAGATGTCTGAGCTCCATGTCGTCTGCTAGTAGCTGATGAATTCTAACTCCCCCCTTCAAGGTGGAGTGTAGTCAAGCACTCCAAGCTTGTCTCTGAGCCATTGGAATTTAGAATGTGACATTGGTTTAGTCAGCAAGTCTACCGTCTGATTTAATGAAGGAATGTAGTGTATTTTCAACTGATTTTCAAGTACCTTATCCCTTACAAAGTGTGCATCTAATTCTATATGTTTTGTACGAGTGTGATAAACAGGATTAGATGCTAAGGCACTTGCACTTAGATTATCACACCAGATAATGGGAACTGAACGCTGCGAGATTCCCAACTCATTTAGTAAAGATTGGATCTAAGTTATCTCTACTGTACAATGAGCTAAAGCTTTGTATTCTGCATATGTGCTAGATCGAGCTACCACCTGCTGTTTCTTAGAACATGGTGACACTAAATTGTCTCCAATGTATACGCAATATCCAGCCGTTGATCTTCTATCATCTGGACAAGAGGCCCAGTCAGAATCTACAAACGTTGTGATAACTAGGCTATCATTCCTTTGAATGGATAATCCATAATTTAATGTGCCCTTTAGGTATCTAAATACCCTCTTAAGTGTTTTCCAATGGACGTCTGTTGGTGTTTGAAGATACCGACTCAACCTATTCACAGCATAAGTTATATCTGTTCTGGTGTGGATTAGGTATTAGAAGCCACCTATGGCACTTCTATACAGTGTAGGATCTTTCATTGTCTGTCCTTCAGTTTTGGAGATTTGTTTTCCAACAGCCATTGGTGTTAGGCTAGGCTTTAAACTTTCATAACCAAATCTTTTTAGCAATTCCATATCATATCTGGTTTGCCTCAAATGCAGTCCAGCGGCATTTCTTTCAACTTCAATTTCCAGAAACTGTCTCAAGTTCCCCATGTCTTTAAGTGCAAAGTTGAGGTTCAACTTGTCTATAAACTCTTGCAATTGTTGCTTGTTGTTACTTGTAATTACTATATCATTAACGTATATCAAAGCAAACAATATATCAGTATCTCTTGCTAAGAAAAATAAGAAGTTGTCAGCTTTAGATTATTTGAAGTCCTACTGCAACATGGTTTATTTCAGCTTGTCATGCCAGACCCTAGGAGCTT
Organism: Fraxinus floribunda; assembly: GCA_903798395.1. Lineage (NCBI taxonomy): Eukaryota > Viridiplantae > Streptophyta > Magnoliopsida > Lamiales > Oleaceae > Fraxinus > Fraxinus floribunda. The sequence continues at coordinate 13,800 of CAIGRS010136904.1, forward strand.
GCCTTAAGCCATATAAGGTCTTCTTGAGTTTGTAAACGTAACCAAGATGATCCTTATTGAAAAACCTTGTGGTTGATTCATGTATACCACCTCATTCAAATTGCCATGTAGAAATGCATTATTTATATCAACCTGTCTGATTTGCCAATTTCTTGATGCAGCCAAGGTTAAGATGATCTTAAGTGTTGCAGCCTTAATCACAGGACTAAGTGTCTCACTAAAATCAATTACTGGGGTTTGAAGGAAACCTTTTGCCACTAGTCTGGCCTTGTGCCTTGAGACTTTTCCATTTACATCATACTTCAACTTGAAAACCCACTTATTTCCAATGATTTTCATCCCAGCCTTAGGTGGAACCAAAGTCTATGTCTCATTTCTCATAAGGGCACTGTATTCATCTTGCATAGCATCCCTCCAACTGCTGCTTGTCAATGCTTCATCAGCATTAGTTGGTTCAACTTCAGCCAGTTCATCTACTGCCACACTTGTATAAGTTTTTAGCTTGAAAATCCTAGCCTTGCTTCTGGTAATCATTTGATGTCTAGGATTCTGAGGTATAGTTTCATCTGGCAAGATTGCTGCATTTTCTACATTTTTGAGTGTCAGTTCCAATTTGTTGGGCTTATGATGTTTCACCATCTGCTACAGTCTCATGACAAAACTCATCATCATGACATTCTGTAACTACAACTCCTTTAACCCCAGTTCCAGCATCTCCATCAATAAGATCTGCTCCAGAAGAGACTTCAGGTTGTATTGTAGGAGCTGCAGCTGCACTTTGAGGTGTGGTATTATAACTAAGATCAATGAGGGAAAGATATCTTATTTCAGTGTCATAGGTTGAGGTTGAACTTGTTTGCTTAGGAACCCAGCTTTGAATGGAAACTCTTGCTCATTAAAGACAACATGTCTTGAAATGTAAACCACTAGGACTTAGACATTTATAACCTTTGTGGGTGTCACCATAGCCAAGATAAACACAGTTTTGAGAGTGAAGACCAAACTTATGCTTCTGATAAGGTCTGAGGCATGGAAAGCAAGCACAACCAAATGTTTTAAGTTGTTTGTAATCGAAGCTCGTATTGAAAAAGGCTTGGTAAGGTAATTTATGGTTCAAAACAGAGGTAGGTAGCCTGTTTATTAAGTAGGTAGCAGGCTTGAAGGACTCCCACCAAAAATAAAGTAGCATTTTAGCCTGAGCCAAGAGAGTTAGCCCAGTCTTTGTGATGTGCCTGTGCTTGCGTTCAGCCCTTCCATTTTGAACTGAGGTATAAGGACAGGAGTGCCTAAGTTCTATGCCAGATTCCATGGCTAATTTGGTGAAATTTATGAATTTCCCACCCCAATCAGATTGAAGGAATTTGATCTTCCTATCAAACTTATTTTCTACAAATTTTTTGAATTGTATAAAGGTATTTAAAGCTTCTGATTTATGTTTCATAAGGTAAATCCACGTAAATCTACTATGATCGTCCACAAAGATTATATAGTATCTAAATCATGTGGTTAAGTTTAAAGGGACAAGACCCCAAACATCAGTATGAATGAGCTCTAATGGATTTTCAGCATGTAACAATGAGGTGTTAAATGGGAGAGCATGAAATTTTCCAAATTTGCAAGAATCACAAAAAGTAGGGATTTCATTAGCCTTAATAACTCTATTACATGATTTAAAGACTTGTCTAAACACATGGTTTGAGGGATGTCCTAACCTTCTATGTCAAAGGTTAATTTCAGACTCTAAGGTTTGTTTAACTGAAGACAATTTAACACTACTAGACTTGGCTGCAAAACACTGATAATTATTTTGATGGTTTGACTCGATGTAGGATCTTTCTGGCTTGAAGTTTGGCAGCTACAGCTGGTACGATCCATCATTAATTGCTCCTTGCAGTAGGATCCTCTTCGATTGGAGATCCTTGACAACACAATAGTTAGCATAGAATTGCATAAAAACACTATTGTCATTAGTGAGTTGAGAAACACTAATCAAGTTCCTTTTGATTGATGGAACATGCAATAGTTTGTTTAAGTCAAGTGATTCATTGTTTAGTGTAGAGATTTTACCATTTCCAATATGAGCAAAATGCAACATATCTCCATTACCAACAAGCAACTTCTCCTTACCTTAATACTTTTCTACAATATTCAAGTTACCTTTATCTATTGTCACATGATTACTGGCATTAGAATCAACAAACCAAGCTGGTTCTTCAAGGATCCTGGGTGATGCTACATAAGCTGATGGTGCTGAGTTGATGTTTTGCTACCAGAATTAATTGGTTTGCTTCCCATGTACCTTTCATTAAACCTGTTGTAGCACCATCTTGCAGAGTGTTTACTTAGCCCACAGATTTGACATGCCCTCTAGTTTCACTTTGCCTGCCAATCATTATTCTACCTTTGCCCTTTGTTCTTCTTCTATAGCATGGTGATTTGCCACTAGTGGTTCCTCTAGAACTTCTGCCAAAGCTTGAACCAGTTCGATGAGCTAACTGAACACTAGACTTGTTAACATTAAGTGAGGTGAAGCTACTCTTCACTTGGTTCAAATGACCAAGTCGACTTTCAAAAGTCATGAGTGCCAAAGACAACTCATACCAGGAAATGGTTTCTCTGCTATTTATTTGAACCACTATGGGAGTATATTCCTCATCCAAACCTAATAGGACTTGTGTAATCAAATCATTTTGATCAATAACCTTACCAGCTATCTCCAAATTATCAGCCAATTGTTTGATGGTGGTTAAATATTGATCCATTGTCATGGATCCTTTTCTGGTTCTCTGCAGCTCACCAGTTAGAAATATCACACGTGATCTATTCAATATTCCAAAGCTTTCCTCTACTGCTACCCGGAGCTTATTTGAACTGGTGCAGCCCATCACTTTCATGGCAATTCTTGGAGTCATGGATGAATATAACCATCCCATAAGAAGTTGATCGGTTGAGTTCCACTTCAGAAACTCTGGATTTTGAGTCATCTCTACTACTTCTCCCTGGCCAATTGTAGTTTGGGTGGCTAGGAACTCCGGTGGAGACTCCTTTGTCCCCAACAGATATCCCTCCAGATTATGCCCTTTGATTATTGGCATAATTATGTTTTTCCATAATAGAAAATTGTTCTTATCGAGCTTGACTGACGGTGTTTGAGTGATGTTTATCCCATATGCTAAATTCTATCCAGTAGTTGCCTGAGTAGCTGGTGCTGTGTTGAACTCTGATGTGTTGGATTGGTTGTCGGATCCGGTGTTAGCCATTTTGGTTCTGATACCAACTTAAAGATTGAGAAAAATAATGCTTAATTCATAATTGATCATAGCCAATGCACGGATTATGTATATAAGAAATTGACAGCTAAGAATATTCTAGAATTGAGCAAATAACAACCTCTAACTAACTAAGGACAGCTGGCTAACAATAATGATACCATTTCCTGAAAATTAGGAAATCCATTCCACTGATGTTTGAGCTCCATGTCGTCTGCTAGTAGCTGATGAATTCTAACTATGCACAAACCATAGTCAAATATAGCATATTAAACATTTGGACACATGCATTAGATGCACGAACATCAATACCAAAGAAAAATAGGAGGTCAATATATCACAATTCCTTTAATCTTCATGTGTACATTACTAAACATTTGGACACATGGATTAGATGCACGGACATTAGCACCAAAGAAAAATAGGAGGTCATGATCATATCTTTTCGACATTCAAGTCAAATAAAGAGACAATAATTTGGGCGTGGGAGAATCATGAGGAAAAAGGAAAATACTAGAGTCGAGTTCACATTTTACAACAAACGATTCTAGAGAGAGAACAAGGTTCTCAAAATTTGAAATCCTAACATAATTGTGAGTATTTGATATTTATAGGCCAATGAGCTATAGAAGATGGCCTTTAGATGATCGACACGTAACTTCATCTAAACGGCTCATAAGTCATACTCAAAAATATCACATAATATTATTCATAAGCTTGTAACCTTTCGAAACCCAATCCTAGGTGAATCTACATGAATTGAAATGTAAGACGCCTTTACAAATATTTCATATGAATCAAATTGCATGTTGCTCAAGATGTTAGAGATTGCGATTTGCTCAAAATATCATAGGTTGACCCTCAAACGCCTCGAATTCAATAGACCCACTTAGTGTAGCTAAGGATGGGTTCCTCTTGGTCACCTTGGAGAGGCAATTCTACAAGTATTTTTTTCAAAAGTTGCATAACNTCTTGGTCACCTTGGAGAGGCAATTCTACAAGTATTTTTTTCAAAAGTTGCATAACCTTGAAAGAGAATACAACGAGGCATTGGGTTGGCCTTCAACCATCAGACATTTGTTGATGCAGAGTAGGTGCTTGTAGCATTTTACTTGGCTGATAGTCAGGTGGGTTTTCACCAGAGGCGGTTAGCCCAGCCCCAGCCCATAAGCAAATAAAAACTAGAAGACTTAGCCCAAATTCTTTGTAAAAATAAAAAGGAAAATTTATTTTAGCCTGGTCCAAAAATTAATTTTAGCCTAACTAACTTTATTCCCAACCCAAGCCCAATGTTCAATTATTTAAATTTAGTTTAAGACTTTACATCAATTACATATTTATTTTATTCATATTCATGATACACAAATAACTAGTTACCAAATTAGATATTTGATCTCACACACACACACATCTATAATATATCTAATTATCACATGGAGGGAAAATTATTTTTTGGACGTTTCTAATCCTCCATGGAATCATTGTTTTGACATTTCTAGTCCTACATGAATGAATGATACTAAATTCATTTTATTATACGTTGTATATCCAATTGAGGAAGAGGA
>CAIGRS010136914.1:6947-17262 GCA_903798395.1 Fraxinus floribunda
TTTTTTTTTTTTTTTTGCTTTGTTGAAGTTTGATTTGGATTGTATGTTTTAAACTACAATTCTAATTTATAAGTTGCTTTCTTTGCTTTGTAGCATCATTTTGTTTTTTTTGTTTTTTTAGGTAAATGGTAACATATTCTAGAATATGTTTGAAAATGTGATATGTGTAATTTGTAATTTCATCAACTTATGAGTTGAAAATAAGTTACATGATGTGCTAAAACTTATCTTTGTTTTGTTTAGGTGGCAGCGGCGAAACTACGTGACCTACATACCAAACAAAACAATTGCCTTGCCAATGATGTTTGATGTTTATTGCAATTATATTCAATTTTTTTGTTATTGTCATCGGAAATTGTAACAAACAATAGCTTGAACATGTCTGTATCAATTTTTGCCTGTTTCAAGCTTTGTAGCATTTTACAAAATCGAATTCCCTACACTCAATGTTATTTATTGTTATTAACTTAGTAGCAAAGCCTGCACATTACACATGTATTTATTTTTAATAAGTATACAATGTGTTAACAGTGCTAAAACATGGTTAGAATAGCTNACATGTCTGTATCAATTTTTGCCTGTTTCAAGCTTTGTAGCATTTTACAAAATCGAATTCCCTACACTCAATGTTATTTATTGTTATTAACTTAGTAGCAAAGCCTGCACATTACACATGTATTTATTTTTAATAAGTATACAATGTGTTAACAGTGCTAAAACATGGTTAGAATAGCTTTATTTATTTTTGAACTTTGAATTAATAATTTGAACATGTGTACGCTGAATATAGCATAGTAAAAAAAAAAATATTTCCCACTTTCAAAGTTGTTTACTTGCAAGAATTTTAGTTAAAGTATAAAATGTTTTAATGGGTGCGTTTTGACTGAAGATGATTTCATATTCATAAACTTGAGTTTCAAATTAAAAATATGCATTTAAAAAAATTTACAGAAACACCATGCGAAGACACGGTGTCTCTGTACGCAGAGAGGTTCTCTGCTTCGCGCGGAGAGTTCTCTCTGTCCACGCAGATATTTTTTGTTTTTGTTTTTGTACTATTAGAATAAGTCAACATGATGTTTGTACTTGCCTGCTCCATTTTTATACATCACTTGCCATCGCTTTTCTATCATCCTTTTCTATCCTTCTCAATCTACGTGAACTCTTTGTGAGAATTTCATCGATCTCATACTAAATCTTAAATTCCTGCTTGAAAAATTTCCAAGATTTGGTATATTTTTCTTTCAATGCATATTTATTCAGTTTGAATATGATATAATGGTTAGGCCTGCATTTGTTCAACAGTAATGTTATAATGTATGTACTGTCAAAATCTAAATTTCTGACACTTTTCCATTTTTCCTTTACCTTGTTTTTATATAGTTAGACTTTGATGTTTATGTTTGGTTATTTTAGTTGGCTATTCAAATATTTCCCTAAAAATTTACTATTTTACAATCCATTTCATCTACACTTTGCCAAATATGATAGTAACAACACTGGTAACCACAAGCTTAATTATCTATTTTAACTTACATAATTCAATTCACATTCGTAGAAATCATATGATGCATTGTGAAACATATGATGCATTGTCCTTGCGGACATTTGAATCCTAACAATGTTTGTATGGAGAAGAATCATATGTGTAAAAATAAATACTCAAAAGAATACATTCAACATACTTTGTTAGGTAATGATTCATACCCACTTTATAAGAGTCACAACGATGGTCTAAGTGTTAAAGCAAGAGGCTATTTATTAAACAATAGATGGATTGTACCATATAATCCTTACATTTTAGCTAAATATGATTGCCATATTAATGTAGAGATATGCTCTTCTGTTAAAGCTGTAAAATTTTTATACAAATATGTATATAAAGGACACAATCGGATTCATTTTACTTTGAATAAAGAAACAAGTGAGCACTTCATTGATGAGATTACAAATTACCAATCAGTTAGATGGATATCTGCACCTAAAGCTATGTGGAGAATATTTACTTTTGATTTATTTGATATGTCTCCTGCAGTAGTTTCTTTACAATTACATACAAAGGATGCTCAATTAGTTACACACAATAACACAGATGATTTATCAAATGCTATAAATAAAGACTTTGTTCATCGAACTATGTTAACTGAGTTTTTTAAAATGAATATGTCAAATGAAAAGGTAAGGACTTTACTGTACAAAGAATTCCCTACACATTTTGTATAGGATACATCCATGCGAATTTGAACACCTCAAAAATAGAGAAATGTTATTGGTACAATAGTTAGTGCTAATTCATCTGAGGGTGAAAGATATTTTTTTCGAGTGTTACTAAATCATATAAAAGGACTAAAATCTTTTGAAGATTTGAGAAAAATTAATGGTGTTGTTCTAACTACTTATCGTGAAGCAGCACTTTTCCATGGTTTTCTTAGTGGAAATAACTACTATGAGACGTGTTTAACTGAGGCAATTACTTATCAAATGCCCATAGTATTGCACCGACTCTTTGCTAATGTGCTGACTTTTTGTAGCCCACCGAGTCCAAGAAGTTTGTGGGATAAATTTAAGCATCTTATGGTAGAAGATTATTTACATAAAGGTCTAACACAACATGACGCTGAGATCAAAGCTTTGCATTGTATCAATTCTTTGCTAGAGAATGTTGGTAAAAGTATAAAAGATTACTGCTTGGTAGAATTTGATTTTACTATCAACGATAATGATATCTTTGAAACTATGCTTGCTGAAGAAACTATAAATATTAACATTGGGTTAGACATCCATTGTACTAAGAATTTAAATAAAATGCAACAAAGTGCTTATGATATTATTCTAGATTGTGTTTTAAATGATAACAATGGAATTTTTTTTATTGATGGTCCAGGAGGTACCGGAAAATCATATTTATATAAAGCAATACTTGCTGCTGTACACTCTCGGAATCTTGTTGCATTAACAAATACATCATCAAGTGTGCATCTTTATTACCTGCTGGTTGAATAGGACATTCAGGATTCAAGATTCCTTTTGAAATAAGTTCAAATATGCAATGTTCTGTGAGTAAACAACTGCACTTGGTAAACTTTTATCGATGACTAAACTCATTGTATGGGACGAAGCACCAATGGCTCATAAATGTGTTTTTGAAGCTTTAAATAAATTGTTAAGAGACATTACTAAATGCCAATTACCATTCGGTGGAAAGGTCATTGTGTGTGGGGGAGATTTTCGCCAAGTTTTACCAGTTGTGTAAAGAGGAACAAAAGACCACATAATGAGGGCAAGTTTAGTTTTTTCATATTTATGGAACTGTTTTACACAGCTGCCTTAGCTTCAAAATATGAGGGCTAAATTAGATCATTTTTTGTACATATTTACTCAATATTGGAAATGGAATTAAGAAAGAAGATTCATGCCAAATGATTACGATTCCTGAAGACATCATTATCAATTTCAAAGATGAAGTAAAATCACTAGGAGAATCAATTAACATAGTGTTTCCCGATTTCCAGAGGTATGGTGACAACTTAAATATTATGATGAATAGAATTATATTAACCCCAAGAAATGAATATGTTGATCTAATAGAAAATATGTTACTTAAAGAAATCCTAGGAGAGAAATTTTTATATTTTAGCTTTGACGAAGTCATTGATAAAAGTGAAGGATTCATTCACGAAGATTTTTTAAACGCTCTAACTCCTAATGGTATTCCTCCACATAAACTTGTGCTGAAAAAAAAATTGTCTAGTTATGTTGCTGAAAAATATTAATCCTTTTGAAGGTTTGTGCAATGGGACTAGACTTATTTGTCGTGAGTTTAAACAAAATGTCATTTTAGCTGAAATTAGAACAAGAGAATTTCATGGAAAACAAATGTTTTTACCTAGGATTCCATTCATTCCACTTGAAAGCGATAAACAGTCAGTCCCATTTAAAAGAATTCAGTTCCCAGTGCGTCCTTGTTTTGCTATGACTATTAACAAAAAAGCTCAAGGTCAAACTTTAGATTTTGTTAGCTTATATCTTCATGGACCAGTTTTCTCACATGTTCAATTATACGTTGCATCATCGAGGGGTAGAACAAGAGGAAATATAAAAGTTTTGTTCAGACCTTTTGCCAAATATAAATTACATACTTTTTACACAAAAAAATATTGTCTATCATGAAATCTTGGATTTAATACATTGCAATTAACCACTTAAGCAATGCAAACTTATTAAATAATTAGTTATTCAAATGATTTTAAACATTTCTAAACCCAACCATTTCACGGTCTCCGTCTCCTGCGTGCAAAGATGTCGCTCTTCAGACCCAAAACAAGGAAGAGATCTGCGGAGACATATAACTTTGAAACATATCTATACCTACATAACATACCTGATACATGTGCATCTAATAATAACTTGATATTTATTCAACTGTTATTGTACTTGATGAAATTTACTAAATTGATTTACTTACCTCATACCTTATCCCATACCTTGATGAAATTATCATTACTGTACTTGAGGAGATTTCATGCTTTACTTACCCATACCCTATCCCATACTTGTCCTGATATAGCACATATTTTTTTTCAAATATATATTCTAAACTTTGATTGACACTTTACCGTAGACACATATACTATAGACACATAAGTATATAAAAAGGTCAGACACAAACACTCAATTCAGACAACCAACCTCCTCCATTCTCAATAAACAATATACATCGTAAATGGAAGAACAATACCAACTAATACCAAAAATTGTTTCAAACAACCAAAAGTGGAAAGCCAAGGTGATTGTTGTAGAAAAACAATCACATAAGCCTTCAAAACAAGGTCGGAGGTACCAACATTTGATGTTAATGGATAGTCATATAAATCTTTTTCATTATACGTATAAGTTTTAAATTTATTTATTATCTATTGTCTTTATCTTCCAACTTCTCATTTTACTAATACAAATTCATTTTTCAGGGTAATACTATCAAAGCTAGCTAATATGATTCCAACATCACTGCTTTTGATGACGAGCTTCTTCTCGGTAAAACTTATACAATTTCAAAAGCTTATGTGAAGAACAACATGACTAACTACAAATATTCAACGAGATCTCTCCAATTGACAATATCAGGAGAAACTCGTGTTCAAGAAGTAAATGAAGATAACCTAGAATTTATGTTCTCAAACTATCGGCTAACACATTTTCACGAAGTTGAATAGTACATGGATACAAATGTTGATTTAAGTAAGAACCTCCACCTTTATATTTCAAATAAAATTATACACCGATATACAAAAATACAACTAAAAAATCGTAGTTGGGTTTACAAATGTGTACACTGATACTAAAAAAAGTTTACATTTTCCCAGACACACTTATAGTTGTAATTGATATGGCTCATAAGCGTCTAATTCAATCAAAAGATGGCAACCAAACATGGGTACAAGACGTTATACTTCTTGACAAAAATTTCAAAACAATGATGCTAACACTTTGGGATTCATTTGTTGGTCGAGAATGTGTGATGCTAGTAGACACCATTGAGAAGAAGTCAGTCATCTTTGCAACATATCTCAAAGTTACATCCTTCTTTGGTATATTGTAATTTCTAATTAATATATTCTACATTTGGTTAATGTTTCTTAGCATTATGTGACTATATATTATTAGGTTTGAAATAATTCACAAAAACTCGTAGCACTTTCTTCATAAATACACCTTTCGATGAAGTCAAACAAATGGCAGAATGGTATGTACAAGTTGCTTTCATCTGTTATGTTTTTTCATATCATTACTACACTTGCTGATGTGGCAGCTTATTCTCTAAAGGTGAAAGACAACTCCATGAAAATAGAGGATTTGGTTTTGAAAAAATCATACATGGACAAAAGCCCGATTGCTCTTTCTCCACCTGTACGTAATAAGTTTACTCCTATTCAGAATCTTCAGGGACACCTCTTAGCGGTAATGATCAGCTTCTATTCTCATTCTTTCCCAAAATATATGTGTAAGAACATAAACCTAATTACAAATTTGTATCAACAGCGAAAGTTTTATTAGGCCAGTGCCATAGCAACCACATACACCATCAACAAAAGATCTTGGTACATGGCTTGCAACAATTACCATCGAAGATCAAATGTTTATTTTGGAGAAATTAACATACGTTTGTATTTTTCGCAAGAATCCGAATTCTAAAGCTATTCCTCGGTATTCACCCAATGAATCTTGCCATTACCTTTATGTCTTCTTGATGTCTTCATTTATTAATAATCAAATATTATTCAAGGCTAGAGCATATGTATAGCTTTCGGATATCACAGGTTCACATAATGCAAGTGCAATTGGCAAAGCTGCTGAGAAATTGCTCTTTACAAATTTGCAATCCCTGATGGAGCAAACCAATTCGATAACAAATTCAAATTAACTTAATCATTTTGGCATCTGTATATATTTTATTGAAATGATTTTATTGAAATAATACTATATGATTAACAGGGTTCACAGTCAATTTTCCAAGATGTGATTCAAAAAATGCAGAACACTGAGAGAGCATTCTACTTGAAAGCAATACAAATTGAACCCAATTCATGAAATTACAAATTTGACATCATTTCTGTCACATATTTGGACCATACAAATCTAGCAGACAAAAGCCAATCAAATACTGATTATGAAGTTATGGCATCTGGTGCTGAGAATATTATGCTCCCAGATTGTCAAGAAGATTTTTCACCTCTAGCAAAGAAAACTCTATTTAAATGTTCTTCGTATGAGCTTGATTGTGGCACAGATACATTAACTGGAAAAGAAAAAGTGGAGTAAATGATGAGTATCTTTTGGTAACAAACTTTTGAGGAGTTAGTTTTTTTGTTACAAAAAATGCCATTGCTTTTGTATCTAATCGAAACTGATAAATGTTGAAAAATGACATATATCAACCTTGATAACTACATCATTATGTTACTTATCTTTTGTGTATGTAATATTTTTGTTCTCGACATTAATGAATTAGTTTCGACATTTAATTTCCCCGGTGAATAACATTTCATGAATTTCTATTTCAATTCGCATTTATTTTTCAATTAGAAGTATACCTGCAAATTAAAGTCGTCGAAAAAAACAGGACCAAACTCGGAGTTATGTCTCGGCGCAGGGCACGACACGTTCCGTGCTCACGGGGACACCGTGTCTCCATGCGCACATAGAGACACGATTCCAAACACGGGCTGGAAATTCTTCAGGCGCACGCGCAGATCTCCATCATGGAACTTTCACAATTTTTGCCAAATGCCCAATTTAATTAAATTAACATAAAATAGTTCAACTTCGTTGCTTTACAAAATTCCATATATCATCAGTAGACCATGAGCACTTTTTTATCTATACCTTCTCGAAATGCTTCAATTTAGTTTCACAGTCATAACTTTCTTTGTAGGGTACCCAAATAAAATGAAGATAATTAGCATGCAAAATTTCTTATTGTTTTCATTCCTTCCTGTTTCATCCCTCCAAAATTCAATATGTTATCTTTCCTTTTTATACCTCCATGATATATGCCACTATTTTTTCCCTGCGAATTTTATGTTTTCAACATAAAGAGAATGAATATACACAATTCACAAATGAGAATACTCTTACAAAATATAAAAATTCTACTCTAATAACAACAAAATAATTACACAACTTGTGCAATGCACGAGTCAGAGATTAGTCTTGGAAAAAACGAATTCAATTGATTGATAAAAGTGCCTCTAGAGCATCTTCAATGTTAACAGAATTAGTCCCTAGCCACAATGAACATGAGTTATGTTGTCCAATGTTGGTGTAACTATGCGAGCATTTGATTTTTTTTTAACCCTCCCACCCCGTACCCTACCCACCCACCCACCCACCCATTTTTATTTTATCCCCCACCCCTCTTCATCTATTCCCCCTTGGATTCTTCCCACTTGCCTCCATCCACATCATTTCTTTTCCCCTTCAAAGCTATTTGATCAATTTAATCATGTTGTCGTCAAAATTCACCCCTACCTGATGTCAGACTCTCTTTGTAATACGATAATATTACTATTTCTATGGTACCAACCCATTTTTCCCCTTCCCGTCCTTTTTCCTTTATCTTCATACTTCTTGTTGTCAGCCAAATCGGTAGCCCCCTTTCTGCATTTTTCAATGGTGTTATATGGAATTGGTGTTAGGGCTCTGATGATAGTCATTAGGGAATCTGCTAGTAGGAAATGAAGGGGCTGCTATGATGATTTCAATTGTGAGCTTGTGATTTGGGTAACGATGAATTTTGACCTGTATCTTGGCGTAGCAACCTAGACGACATGAGATTGGGAGATATGTTGTTTCTATTACTCGTGCAACTAGTGATTTGCAGCTTGGTAGTGCTCTTAGATGTAAATGTAGTGCATATATAAAGCTACATACATTGCAAACTGAAAGGAGTCTTAATCGTAGATTTTGGAGATGTCATATTTTGAAGGTACTGTAATGTGTTTTAATTGTTACGTATCAAATTGCATATGTGGATTGATTTTATTTATATTTTAATCTGTAGGATCGTGTCATGTACCCCCCCCCCCTTTCATTGGGATGATAAGATTGAACCAACATTGGGATGCCAATTTGAAGTGACTAATATGCACCTTAGAACACTAAATGAATTGAATGTTGCCATCATATTGTTGGAGAATATCGACACGGTTGAAGAAAAATATGTCCACTTGTGTATTTTTTTTGATTTACTATAATGTGGACATGTGTGTTCGTAATATTTGTTGCAGTGGTGTGTATAATAAGTGTGGACATTTTAGTCGGGTCGTGTATAACTTTGTAGGTGTTTCCTAATTTTATTTTTTTTTGTGGTTTGACTATTTCCATGTAGCATAGATTATAATTATCTTTTTTTTTTAATTTTATTTTAAGTATATGGTTTATTTAAGCATGGGGTTTTATTTTCAATTACTAAACAAATTACGGAAAATAACCGAACAAGAAATTTATGAATAATACGACGTGTTTACAACAACATCCATTTTTTGCTTTTTAAATAAAAACTTATAAAATAATTAATTTGCATGATCAATAAAGTAACTCAGAGAACTAGTAATATTACCATATCACAAAGACAGTCCGGCAACGACAGGAGAATATGACTGGGGATAAATGGGAAAAGATAGGTGAGAATAAGATTGTTTGGGGGGGGGGGAGATTAATGAAAAGTGGAGGGCAGGGGAATAAAGTAAAAGGGTAGGTGGGGTGCTGCAAGTAAAGAAAAAACAGCAACAACTACCAATCGCCGATTAATACCTGCCCATTATGGGCAAGAGATTAGTTCTGCCAATTTTAATGTGCATTGCACTATAAATGTTGTCGTATAGGATAAAACAAATAGTTTCTAAAAAACGTTCATCTCCAACACAACATGGCTTACTATATTTAGCTAACATGACAAGAAAATAGTTATAAAACTCGGTCCTGCTCAGCTAATAGACATTATCAAGATGATCTCTCTATTTCATAGTTATAAAACTTGGCCCGGCCCGGCCCGGCTGGGCCGATCGATGACCCGAGCCCTTGTCCGAATTGAGTAGATTAATTTAATAGGAATACACATGACTCGGTAAAAAATCGACTTTAATCGAGTTAACCTTGTTGGTTTATCCATTTTCAAAATTTCTTTTTAAAATTTTGGGGGTCCAAGGAACTCTTAAAGTAAAATAAATAGTTCCTCACCATTACAATTGTACCCGCCCATTATGGGCAAGAGATTAGTTCTGCCAATTTTAATGTGCATTGCACTATAAATGTTGTCGTATAGGATAAAACAAATAGTTTCTTAAAAACGTTCATCTCCAACACAACGTGGCTTACTATATTTAGCTAACATGACAAGAAAATAGTTATAAAACTCGGTCCTGCTCAACTAATGGACATTATCAAGATGATCTCTCTATTTCATAGTTATAAAACTTGGCCCGGCCCGGCTGGGCCGATCGATGACCCGAGCCCTTGTCCGAATTGAGTAGATTAATTTAATAGGAATACACATGACTCGGTAAAAAATCGACTTTAATCGAGTTAACCTTGTTGGTTTATCGATTTTCAAAATTTCTTTTTAAAATTTTAGGGGTCCAAGGAACTCTTAAAGTAAAATAAATAGTTCCTCACCATTACAATTGTAGAGTACTTCAATATTTTTTATGTGCAATAAGGTATATGTATCTAATGAGTCATATATATGTTTTCTAAAAGTATTTTTATCAAAAATTTGGTCAAACATTTTACTTTATTTTATAGATCTAAATAATTA
>CAIGRS010136928.1:0-10013 GCA_903798395.1 Fraxinus floribunda
TTTTTTTTTTTTTTTTATGATAACAGTCACTCACTCAATCTTCTAAATGTTAAGAGAACAACGATGTAAATGCGCAGTGTTTCCATTTGCTAACTTCAACTAAACGAACTGATTTAATAGAAACAAAATTATTAATTCAGTAAGATACTATTATCGTCAACACCTACAAAATAACTATTCCTAAATGTATAACAATTTCATGCCCTTCAGTCTTCTCTATTTTACTAGAGAATATCTCTGTATTGAATAAATCGAGTGTTACTGTGAGCTAAAAAAATGTACTATAGAATGAAAATGGGCAACATTGTCACACAGAGTAATCTCTTGCAGAGAGTTCATATAGGGAATATCATTGTTATAAAGAGTGACTCGAGGCAAGACAAATGCTAGGAATTGGATCGTGCTCTTTAAAAAGACTTTTTGTGGGGAAAAGTTCACAAACTCTTTCAAGTATCCTGGACTAGACTGATCGAATGAGTTGAATCTTTCAAATACTTCTCGAATAGCCACCACGATATGTTGAGGGCATTGCCCTTGCCTTTTACGGCGAAAACATTCCTACTACTCTGCCAATCATTTGTAAGTTTGATCCATTCCCTTCTCCATTCTTTCAAGCGAAAACCGTCTCCCTTTTCTAAACTTTGTATTAGAAACTTGAAATAAACTGCTGCACGGGGGCCATAGTAATCTCGCAGAAGCCCGCTCCAGTACTTGTTTCCTAGAATGAAGGTAAAAGATCGAGGATCTCAGTATATAATTAAACATTGTTCAGAGTATTCTATGCTCTAAAAGCTTGAAGAATCAGATACTAAATGAACACAACTTTTAGCATTAGGGCTACTGATCTATGTAAATTATTAGTATGTGGTTCTCCACATACCGTAGTCACGAAGCAGACTAGCTTCCTCTTCTGTGTTGTCGAACCACATTGTAATTTGGGTTCTTGCATTCCATTCAAACTGCATATTTTTCACTAATTCAGGTGATGTCCTGGTTGAAGTGATCATGTTCATTCATTTGGAAAGAATGCATACCTGTTTTTCCTGTTCTTCATTTTGTGCTAGTTTCTTTGCACTCTCGAGCCAAGGTCCTAAAAGAAATCCATCATGGCATGCTAAAAGTGTGTCCATATCTTCCACGAGATTGAGAAATTTCTGGCTAAGTAGAGAAACTGAAGGGAGATCACCCAGCTGATATGCTTCAATAATCTTCAAGAAAAGTTGATTTGCATACTTTGCTAAAGCTTGTCTTGTCAGGTCAACAAGGTCGTACCTGAGATGACGATATAGAATTCCGCAACCATATGAGGAGGAAAATATAATGGCGAAGTTATGGACGAGTAAATATGGAGATCCATGTGAGATGCACCATATGTCCATGTTTGGAAAGCATTAGTGGACAAGATAACGAACAAGATTTTAGCTTCTTTTTCCAGGATTGATCTCACTTGACATGGCGAGTCTCACAATAATCTCCATCTTTAATCTTCTATAGAAGTGATTTAAGATTAAATAAACACAGAACATAACATTCAATGTCATGCTTCATTGATCTAAAACAGTAAAACGAAATATATGAAACCTGTAAGTGCTCCTTTCTGAGAGTTGATCCCCGCTTGCAATAAAAAGTTCTAGAGCGCGTATTAATTCTGAAGTTGAATACCAGAGATGAGGATGATTATAGGAATCACCAAGTTCATAAATAGCTCTCCCAGGAGATGGGTAATTATCATGGCGATATCTTCCATTTAGTGAAAATGAAGGTACTGCAATTGAAAATGGATCAGCATCTGGGAAAGCCACAATAACATCTCTATTCTTGTCCTGTTAATATTATAAACATGTTAAAAAAAGTGTAACATATATTTGAGCATAAAGGCAAGCATTAACATAGTGAGACAAGACGCACTAGTGAAGAACTACAAAAGCAACTAGTTATGGCTTACATTTAAACCATCTGTGCAATTATAAACTGTATGATACAGTATATTCCAGGCATCTAGTACAGATGGAACAGATCTTCCATAGCGTCTCTTGGCATATAGATCTATCCATGTCTGGGAGGAAAAAATTCTAGTTACATTTTGAAGATTAGAAATGCGGCTAGTGATGTTAAACAATTATGCAACTAACTTCAGAAACCCCTCATAATTTCAACTGAATATATAAAAATTTCGGGACTGACTTTAAGCTCTACTTTTAATATAACAAATGTGAATAGCATGCATTGGTTTACCTTAATGTCAACTCTATTATGTCGAAATGCCATTTCTGACATAAGATCATAAACAACAGGATTCTGTTCAATACCTTCCATTGACATTCCAACACCAACCTTGGGGAAATAAAATTGAGAGAGATGAGTAAGATAGAAAATAGAACAATCTTAAGTAAAGATGAGGTCGCATGTCGTTGAGCAAAGAACACAGTTCTGAGAAAATTTATTGCTTTAAACTGAGTGTGTGAGATTACGGCAAGTACAATGCAGTATAAAATCTGAAATGTAACAATGTTTTTACCCAGGATACGTGAGAAAGATAAATATAAGGCCAAAGTTTTTGGGATACCATTTGTATGATAAAGTTTTTATCAAAATCTGATGCACATAAAACTATGCCTCGGCGAACATGAGATACGGCTGAAAAACCGAAATGATGCAGATAGGTTAATTAACAACAAAAAATCTAATTTTAGAGAAAGATACACTGTAGAATCTATAAATAACTCAGAAGCAACTGAAGCAAGGCAAGTATTTCAGTGAAATGGCCATGCACAGACATTGTTTAAAATGGCTAGAGTACTATTTGAGGCTGATATATGTATTGTCATTCTGAGAATAAGGAAAGATTTATATGTAAAGGAAATCAAAATCAGATTTGATCAAATAGACTTACCATGGTGGAGTTTTTACTAAGGCGAGCATCTACGGGTCCAGATCCTACAGCATCTAAAATTCCATACATCTCGATGTTTCCAGCAAAGTTGTGCAACATACACCTTAATACATGATAAATTCAAGTGTGACATTGATGGGAAAAAGGATGAACAATAATACAAAACATGCTTGCATGTATCTTATTTTCTAGCTACATTAAAACTACACACAAGAAAGCTTTGCACATTTTGCACTCTTTAATATCTATAATCTAAAAAATAAAATAATTCCGTGCCAATTTTTTGTTTGTATCCATTTTTTCATTGATTTTCGTTGATTTGGTTGGTGGTTTCAGATATGGAGATGGCGAGCCTACCGACAATGCAGCGGGGTTCTATAAGTGGTTTGCAGAGGTAAAATATAATTATAGGGAGTTACCTTCTCATAGGACTCTGCATTAGATTTGAGTAATTTTTCATTTGCGGTGCAGGGAGAAGGGAGAGGCGACTGGCTTAAGAATCTTAATTATGGAGCATTTGGCCTTGGAAACAGACAATACGAGCATTTCAACAAGGTCTGAGATTGATCTGAGCTCTATTTTATTTACCTATTCTTCAAATGCACATGATTCTAGATGACATGATGTAATTTTTAACTAACTTCTCTTTTTAATTTCTCAACAGATTGCTAAAGTTGTGGATGAGCTTGTCGCTGTAAAAGGTATTTGTTGTTTATTTCGAGTTTTATCCTTTTCAATTTTTTTCGTTATTAGCCATCTGAAATGTTTGACTCCATGATAGATACTATGCTAGTTTAGGTTCTTGAGATATCATTGAATTGATTTTGATCCGTTATAACATTAAGTATAGCCTTGGATAGAGGTTGTCTGCTTCCGAGTATACATAAGAAAAAAAAAAATATATTTATGCTCAAATGCCTGGAACCATAAATGCATGAGAAATCAATAGCTCAAGTGCACACATGTTCAATTAAATCTCATTAAAAACTGTGCATATATGTCACACACACAAAATGAATATAGTAGGGGTTACCAGATGTAAGGAACGCCATAGAATTGTTCTGAAGTAATCCAAACAGGTTTAACCTCAGCATATAGATCAAGGACAACCAGTTTCCCAACAGGAACAGAATGTAAGAGTGCCTGAAAATAGGAGAGATTTATAGAGAAGCACACTTGCATTAGGGGGAGAAAAAAAAAACAGAGAAATAATCAACACTGAAAAAATTGGGTCTAAAAGAAAATTTTGAAATGATAAATGTTGCATGAAACTTTTGATTAGTTGCTCTGTCCCTAGCAGATACCATACGGGAAACTCTTTCTTAAAAGTTTCCAACACCTTCACAATCTCTTTACATAACAAATAAAACTGAAAAATGAATATACTTAATATATTTATTGGATGTATTTTGAACACCCTTAGGGCAATAAATTATGTGGTCAAGCATGGCACTTGAAAATATTTCCTGTGCTCATGGCGTTCTCATGTTGAAGGCTTCATGTATATTGGTTTTGTATCATGAAGACTTCGACTATTTTTGCTTAAATTTCAATATATGATGTAGCTCCTGTTTGAGCACCATTTTCTAAAACTCATTTTTCTCCGTATTCATTTTCGATCACACGTTCTTCCAATAAAATAATTTTGCATGTAAATCCAAAATTTCCCCTTTTTAATAACACATTCTAAAAAAATCACTTTTTACAAAATCTATTCTCAAATGGCGCTCAAACATGGGTGTAATGTTTTACATTCTCTTAATTTATTCCAAGCTATATAAAATTTTAGAAAATACACAAACATATAGCTAAATGTAGTTTGCATGTGTAAATATTCAAGAATTTCCACGTGTAATATCAATACAATCGAGCTAGTGACTGGACTACCTATGTTAGATGGACATCAAAAGAATCAATTCAAATAATGAAACAGAATGAAACATAACCTTCATTTGTGGAGGCTTCCAAAAGGGGTCATCAGTAAAAAGCCATCCCTACGAAACATAAAGACATTTATTAAAATGTGAATGAAAAGTCATAAGGGAACAAAAAACTAAAGCGGAACCTAGAAAGAAAACCAAATAAAGATATCAGGACCTGGAACAGCATGCATAAATGGCATGACGTGTCAAACAGAAATAGATTCCCATGGTTGCAAATAACAGACTAAGCATGTTTAAATTTAATCTTAATTGAATACGTAGATAGAAGCATAAATAATGCACTTCAGGAATCAGCACAATCTTCATCACTATCAGGTTCCTCATCAGGTAAGACAGGATAACTTTGATTGGAAGAAAAATCAAAGTGATAAGATGCGTAAATATCACCTGCATTAGCCAAATAGCATCCATATCGCCGCTTTCCATGCCACTAAATATTGCAGCAGCTAACGAAGAGATGTATTCTGGGTCATCTACTGGGGGTGTGTTCTCATCAAAAGTATCACTGGGAAAACATAGAATACAAGAGCCTTAGCACCTTAACACTTTAATTATATTGAACAAGAAGGAATTTTTATAAGTTAATGTAACATGTTGGTTCAGCCCAAGATCCTGATGAAAATATGATACTGAAAGTATACAATAATACTGGAAGAGAATGTGAGGCCATGTTCACATCAGTGTATTTCAAGGTTTGTATAAGCTGTCAAGCTAAAATCCGAGATAGATGGGGGTGGGGAGAAGGGTTGGCCAGAAACAATCCTCGAAATTAAAGCATGTTTGGAAATGTTTATAAATAGTTTAAATTATAACTAGATAGAAATGAGTGGTGGATAAGTAGGTAGTACTCATGGATCCCCATAAATATGTGGATAAACAGTGGCTCGAGTGTTTATAATCATGAACCAAACATAGGCTTAGTTACAATGTCAAACTTAAGTGAATGAAAAAGGTCAACGTTGGCCTTCTGAAAGATAAAATAACAGAAAGTTATGGACTTGCTCAGTTATCAAAGGTACCCAAAACATAGCATATGTAGACATAGTCACACTACATAAGGATCAAACTGTTGATATATATGATTGACTTGGAGATACTTATCTGCTTAACACATAACTACCTTGGTAAAGCAGCAATTTTAACTTGATCTTGCTTGTATAATTTTAAATCAAAGTACTTGTAAAAGAGAAAAAACAAACAAGTTTTGGACTAGTGTGGAACTAAGCCAAATGGTATTTCAAGAACATGAAGTAAAGCTAAACAGTAATATATGTGGGCTTACCAGTTGTATATGTGGCTAGTCCTTCCATATTCTGAATAGAGAGGTATATAGGAATTTCAGGAGCAGTATAAAACTTTTTGAAAACAAGTAAAATTATATTAATAACATAATACTAGTACATATGCACAGTGATAATGAGAGAATTTACTTGCACACCTGTCAATTGTTGCCTAATAAATGTTCTCCCAATTTCAATGAACAGGGGATCAGTTGCATCAAGAAGGTAGGTGCAGCACCACCTAGGGTCACTCCAAACAGTGAACCTAAAGGTCCCCAAAAAAAAAAGATCACTCTAGTGAATTGCTGCAAAGTTTCTTGCTTGGATACTAGGATCCAGAAAATCATTTTACTGTACCATGATAGACCAGCTCTACAGCAAATATGGATATTTTTGAACAATTTTCCACAAAAACTACACAAGCTATAAATCTATAAGATCTCATAGAACTAGTTTTTCACTTCATAATGTCTCACACAATCATAATAAAAGTCATGCATTGCCAGAACAGCAGGTATAGGTGAGGAACTAAAAGTATGTAGAAAGAAATGAC
Source organism: Fraxinus floribunda (assembly GCA_903798395.1). Classification (NCBI taxonomy): domain Eukaryota; kingdom Viridiplantae; phylum Streptophyta; class Magnoliopsida; order Lamiales; family Oleaceae; genus Fraxinus; species Fraxinus floribunda. The sequence goes on from CAIGRS010136928.1 coordinate 6,670, forward strand.
ACTAATGTTAGGAAAATAACTGCTACAATATTACCAGTTTCCTAGATGTGTTATCTTTGCTGATGGATAAACAAGCTTTAGAGCCGCTGGAACATTACCAGAAAAGGCTGGAAGGACTGAAACACACACAAAAAATAAATAAATAAATAAATAAAAAGAAGACAAAAAAGCAATACTGTCAAAACAAAGTTAAGAGTACAATTCCCATAAGGTAGTGTTTCTAATTCAGAATTTATTCTGTTTTTCAGAATTTTCTTTTAGTGAAAGTTTTCGTTTGTCTAATGTGTGTGGCACAATAATTAGGAACTCAGGGATGTCATTTAGCGAAACCAATTGGATATGAGAGATAATCCAAAATTTATATATGAAGGCTTCTCATATTTCCATAGACTGAATTTGAAACTGTTGACTGGTTGTAATACAATTGATTGATCTTTTACATGGAAATTACTGATTCCTTTCAAACTTCACAACATCATTACGTGAGGACATCACTTGTAAGATAGGATTTTGATAGCAAGATTGTCTACACTCTAGTATGTATCCAAGATAGAATTTATATTTTTCATCAGAATCGTCTTGAATGCATCCAAGAAAGCTTTGTACCCGGATTCATTCCCAGTTCATGCATTCTAGCAAGTATTTTCTTCTGCAGGATCAGTTGCTGATCTAACCAACTCTGTGGCAATGGCCCACCCCACCTGTGATTGAATTATTAGTTCTACGAGGATAACTGATATATACCTCAAAATGAATCCGAACATGGTAAACATTGAAGTTATTCAATGGAGCTATAGGAGGAACATTAGTTTTCATCCAACATAACAGATGCCTCACGTTTTTGAAGTTATTTGGCAAAGTTAGCAACGAACAGAGTTGACAGCAACAACTTTAGTTGACCATGCAGATAAATGATATGGGTTTATACTGTAGTAAACTTCAGAAATATTATTAGCTTAAATTCGAGATAATAAAATCAAGGGTATCCATGTTAAGGAAGTCCTGCATATTGCATAGGCAGGACCTTAAAGCGGAAAATGAAAAAAGGAACAAAAAAAGAGATAATGAGGATCTTCCTTTGGTGCTTGAAATACAAACAAAAGTAATCTTTTTCAGAAAGCTCAAGTGCAATCTCCTGCTAAGATTTCATATGTTATGGCATCTTAATTGGTGCATTAAATGACAGTGCATTCAAATGGAGGACTTATGAACCTGAATAAAAACTATCTGCAGAATGCACCAAGATGTTTAAAATTGTGTATGCCTAAATTGATTAGAAGACCAGGATCAAGAAAGCAGTCATCGGGAATGCTCTAGTAATAAATTTAGGACTACTTTAAGCTCTACAAGCTTACCCATGCATATTTCCCATACGTGACCATGCCAGAAATGCTGGACCTCCAAAGAAATTATTCAAATCTGCAGCTGTTATATTGAAATTCTGCTCAAGAATGATACATAATAGTTAATAGTTAGAATAATTAAAGAAAGAGAAGGAAAAGTACTATATGGCCCATCCAAATGAGAGCAATATGAGCACTATCAGTCGGCAAAAATTTTTATAGTTACCTGGGATGTTTGTTGAAAAATGATATCCAACATACTATAAAGCATATAAAAGGGGTTAAAAAGAGTACCTGGAAGACTTTCTGCCAAATAGCTTCTTGTCCAGTGAATGCCAAAGGCAAATTGATACCTTGTAGAGCCATCCAGTCGAGTTCTTTCTCCCATCTTTCCCAGTCCCACCATGCAAATGTATCTTTAAAGGCATAGAATTGAAATGTGAATGCAGGAATACAAGGGTAAAGCCAATATACTTCTAGAGCAGTAGAACATAGAAAATAAAGAATAAAATCCGGTGCTTACAGCTAGATGTAACGGCATTCTGATAGTAGCTCCAAGGAGTAGGTCTCTTCATGACTATCCCTGACTCTTGAACCTTAGGCAGGGATCCAGACTGTGGTACTGAAGAGAGCTGCACACCACCAGTTTTGCTCCATGATATATGTGCTCCACACCAATACTTCAGGTACCAGTGAAGACCAGACAAAAGCTCCACTCCAGTGGTTCCACTTATTCTGTGTGAAAAATAAACATTAGAAAGGTTCTGTACAAAACTTGTACATAAATAATAAAATTTCGTGTCGATATGCAATGAAAGAGTTCCAAAATACAGAATAAAAAATAGGGTAATGAGTTTTCATCTTAACCATCCTCAGATTTCCTGATACTACCTTAACACTTCAATAAGAAACAAGTAAAATTAATGTTCAAGTATGCTCATGTGAATCAATCATAAATACAAGGACTTGTACATACAAAATTTCAGGGGAACCAACTTCACTGACAGAAGGATGATTGGTTAATTTAAAACAAGACTCTCCACCACAATGCTCCTGCACAAAGGATGAAAGGGAGAACCAGAATAAGAAGATAGCCATGTCAATTGCAATATGCCAATATCTTTTGCTTAATGTGAAACAAGTGCAAGACAAAAAAAATTCATTGCAGCAAAAACTTCCTTACAGTTGATATGTAATTTGTGCTACCTCTATAACCATGGTAATATAGACAAGCAATAGATATAAATAAAAAACTCCATTAAAATGTCATACATATCATTCTCAAATGCAGATCAAAGAAAAAATCAGAAAAAATTAATTTAAAAAATAACCAGCTGAAAATGATTTTCCATACTATCTTGATTGAGTACTTTGCAAAGGATAGGGAATACCGCTACTTTAATTGCTTTTGTGCTAGTTTATGCACTATGTCATGACATATAAGCAAGCATTTCCTATTTAACTAGCCTAGTGTAGAATTAAGCTAGACATGGAATTCAATATTTCAGCTAGTTTAATAGTTCTACGCGTTGCTCATTATTCAGTCATTCTGATGATCATACCAACCCAATGAAAACTTTTTAAAATCAACTGATATAGGTTATGAAAATGCATTATGTGCATATGCACAATACATTTAAGATCATTTTGACAACAGAGTTATTAGAGAACTCAAGACTTCCTTTAAACTCAACGGACTCCTTGCCACACTTAAAAAGTTACCTTTTTGAGCAAACAATATAAGCCTCGGGGGTTTATGACAATTGTTAGAATTTGGGTGTTACTCGAATTCCTTGTTGAAATAATTGAAGAATTTTAATTGAAGTGTACGTAATGAAGAATTCAAGTTTGGAATGCTATTGGAGTCCTATGTCAAGTTATGAAGATCAAATTTCAATGATATGAGGAGTTTGACTTGAAGGAGGACTTTTGGATGACATAAAGCAAGTTTTGGAATATTAACCCGAAACCTAGCGCTTGAGCGCTGCTACAGTAACCTGT
>CAIGRS010136950.1:0-21503 GCA_903798395.1 Fraxinus floribunda
TTATTTTTAATTTTTTCCCTAATATAAAAGGGTATCTATAATAGACATATGATGACCCCCTATTGGGATGATGTTTGGGCCAGCAGACAGACACTCTTCCAATAGAAGGCCTCCATGTGTCCATTATGGTAAATGTCGTGTACACACAACATTTCCCTTATTTTTTACTTCTAAGTAAATTTTACAATTATAAGTTCATTTTGTACTTTTAAATAATTTTTAAACATTTGTAAATTTTTACTTAATAACTTTTTATATTTTATAAGCAAATTTTTGTCTAGTAGTATTTTTATTTTATAAGTAATTTTCGATGTTGATTGAAATAATTATTTTATAAATGATAAAATTTGAAGAAAATATGAGAACAACCAAAAGAGTTTTGCTAGTTATACATTCGGGTTTACATGCCGAATGCTTGTGAAGGCTGCAATTTTTTATATTTCATGAGGTATGAACCACAGATGTATACCAAGCAAAACTCCAACCAAAATGCACTGGTTTGATGAGTTAAGAAATAGAATCAAAATTGTATTACATCGAGTCAAGCAAAGCTTTGATTTTCTATTGAGTAATACGAGTAAAATCCTGTTTGGTGCATATTAAAATTTTTATTCTCATTTTTTTACTCATTTTCAACCCACATTCTTCAATAAAATAATATTTTTCATTATATCAATAATTTTTCATTCTTTTTCAATCACACATTCTTCATCAATCTACTATTCCAAAATAATGAGATTCAAACACACCATAAGTCTTCAATAGCCCCCAAAGAAATTCTTTATAAACATTCAAATCACTGATGGATCACATTTATTGATCCATAGTAAGAACATGTTTGGTAACAACTAAAATTCAATTAAAATTAAAAATATAGTCGTTATTGGATCCCACTCGTCTAATAAAATTCAACAACAACAACTAATTTTTCAATTCTATTCCGATTTTAAAATTTACGAAACAGGCTCTAAGTACCGATTTTCTCACCCATGGTAATATCACCCAAATTGGTCAGAATGAATCCCAAGCGCGCCCTTAGCGGCACTGTTCTATAAAGCGCAGTGGAAATAATTTCCGACGCCACTATTTCCCTCTTCTCCTTTTCAAAACCCCAGTCCCGGCCACCACTCAACACAGTGCAAAAAGCAAAATCCGATTCCCAGCCGAATAGATCCCCCCTCCATCTCGATCGAGACCCCATTTTTGGATTTGAATTTCCCACAGGAATAGGAAAATGCCAAGGGAAATAATTACGTTGCAAGTGGGGCAATGCGGGAACCAGATCGGAATGGAGTTCTGGAAACAGCTATGCCTAGAACATGGCATTAGCAAAGAAGGCATTCTCGAAGACTTCGCCACTCAGGTGCGAACCTCTCTATCTCTTTCTCTCTCTCACTCAGTCTCTATGTGTTTGTGTATAATTTTCCCATTTATCTAGAGTTGTTTTATGCTTGTAATTGGTGGAGAAAGTTGAAACGGAAAGATATTATAGGAATAGGGAAACTTTTTGAATTTTGGGATTGATGACATTGCAGTACAAATGTGCGATGCTTAAATGCTTTACGTTTTGTGTCCAGTATGCATATATTTATATCCGTGGTACTGTGTATGTTTTTTTGTCCTTTCTGGTTGCAAACTGATTTTTTCCTGTTTGGTCATTGTGTAAAATTATAGAAGGAAAATGAGTTACAGGAGGAGGTTTTGGATTTTTGGGTTGATGAAGCCCAATAGCAAACTGTGGTGATTCACCTATCAAAAGTTGAACCCATCTTAGTATCCCTTGTATTTCGTTGTAGCTAATTTAGTTATTAAACATACTATTCAGAAAGTGCAAGTTGGAAAAAGGGAAAGAAAGCAATATAATAAAGGCAAAGTTTCAATTTTTCTGGAAAGGGAAGAACCGGAGAACAGAGAGAATCATTTTAAATCAGTTCTTGAGCATACAAATGAATCTTTACTGAGTGATTGGTCCACAGAGATGGGAGCATCAAATTGGAGTTGAGGAAAAACCAACGTATAGTGGGAACTTTGAAGAGGCGTACCTTTATGGCTTGCTTGGGAGTTTCGGCGTACCAATTATGAGCATTCTTTAAAGTACTGGTTTTGAGCGTTTATGAATGGATCGTTTGATTGGTTTTAGTAGCGGTTTTTAAAATTGTCCAACTTATGTTTGAAAGTTTATTATCCACTGGCTTTGAAAGTTTTTTAAAATAATAAAATTACATATATGTCCTTTAGTAAAATTTTCAGTTTATAGTTTCTTATATGAAATTTTTTTTACTTATAAATGATATTTTACATATATATAATTTTTTACGTATAAGTTAATATTTAATTCAAAAAATTAAATAAAGTTAAATATTTACTTAAAATTTTAAGTTAATATTTTTTATTTATAAGTAGATTTTATAATTATAAGTTAATTTTATACTTTTAAATAATTTTAAGTGAGTTTTTTATATATGTATTTTATAAGCGATTTTTTGTCTTATTATTAGTATTTTTATTTTATAAATAAATTGTTTACATAAAAGTGATTTTATACCTGTAAGCAATTTTTTAATTATAATGAGTTTTTCTTATCTTATAACTAATATTTTACATTTTTACTTATTAAGTATTTTTTTAATATAATGTAATTTTTTTGCTTATAAATAATTTTTTAGTTAATATATTTTTATTTATAAGTTAGTTTTGAAGAAAATGTTGGTTGGAAATAATTATTTTATAAAGGGTGAAATTAGAAGAAAATATAAGAAACGGACAAAACCCGTTAATTTGGTGGGTTGAGAAAACCGATCAAAATTACGCCACACCGGTTTTGGACGGTTGGGTGGTTTTTAAATCATCCAAAACCGGTGCCTAAAAAACTAGCAAGCACCGTTTTTTTAACTTCTCATAAATGGTGCCACCCAAAATCGGTCAAACCGGCGAAAAAAAAAGAACTCCCAAGCAGGCCCTTAATGTCATCTAATTCTGATGTCTCATTCCTTGCTAGTGGCTGCAGATATTAAGCCTCCGTTTGGTGCATATTATTTCCAAGAGAATGCATTTTTTTTGTTGATGTGATGAGAAATATGTGGTTGAAAAAGAAGGAAAAGTTATTGATGTGATGGAAAATATTATTTTATTGGAGAATGTGTGGTTGAAAATGAGTTGAAGAATGAGAATGAAAAAAAAGAATGTGGCCCAAGAGAATGAAAAAAAAGAATGTGGCCAAACAGGGGCTAAGTATGCATTTTATCACGGTTGTATTCATGGAATATGTATATGCACATGAATGCATTAGTTTTATATTAATTTGTTGTCATATACATATATCATATATGGTGCTGTGCACTGGTTACTTATATCTTGTCCCATGAGCGGAATTATTCCTATTAGCATTCAAATAAAAATTTCTTATTCTGTGTTAATAAAATGCTTCAAATGCTGCAGGGTGGTGACCGGAAAGATGTTTTTTTCTATCAAGCTGATGATCAACACTATATTCCACGGGCATTACTGATGGATTTGGAGCCCAGGGTGATTAATGGTATACAAAATGGGGAATACAGGAATCTGTATAATCACGAGAATACATTTATTGCAGATCATGGAGGCGGTGCTGGAAATAACTGGGCAAGTGGATATCACCAGGTCAGCATCAGCTCCTCTTTTGTAATTGGTGGCTGATATTATATATAGTTACCGTGACTTTCTTTTTGTATTGTGAAAGTAAAATGATCGGACAAATAGTACAGATAATATTACTGAATTGCTGGTAAAACCTGTGCGTTTAAAGCTATATATGCAGCTATTGTTTATTGGCCCATTGTATTCGATATATTTAGTTACATGACTGATTGCTCTTTGTGATAATATTTGAATTGATTTCTGCTTGAAATCCTTACTGTTAAAGTAAAGTAGATATTCTGTAAAGGGTATAAAAACTACAGCAATCTGCTTGATAGTTATTTACTGGTAATCAATGGAGTACCCCTCTCAACAGTAGTAGAATTATCCCGCTCTTTGATATTTGCATTACACATGTATACCAAGTTCTTTCTCAACTCGCTTTAGTTAATATTAATGGAGAAATTCCTCTCTTTGGTGTAGTTTATATTTAGGGGTTGTTTGATAAAGCTGTTGATAAAAGATTTAGTAAATTTTGATAAAAGGTGATGAAATATGTAGTTGAAAAGTTGTGGGTCCCATGAAATGTGTGTTTAAAATTAATTTTTGACTTTGACATCAACTTTTTAAGCTTTTCCAAACAAGAACTTTGTCGATAAGCCTTTACTATCCCCTTGCATATTAGATTGCAAACAATTCTCATTCTTTCCTTTTCTTTTGTCCCGTTTTTGTATTTGTTCCTTTTGGCATAATTATTTTCATTCAATCAGGGTAAGCAATATGAGGAGGATCTAATGGACATGATCGATAGAGAAGCGGATGGAAGTGATAGTCTCGAGGGTTTTGTTCTGTGCCATTCAATTGCTGGTGGAACAGGCTCAGGTTTCCCAAATCCTATCATGTTGTGCAACTTTTCTATTTAAATTCCAAAATATGAATATCCTGATTTATATTGATTTTGATATGGCTATGGCATTTAATTGTGATGTTGTAAGAAGGGATATGCTTACCTTCTCAAGTGAGCGATAAATTAAAATCAACTCAATCATAGCATTTGTGCAATGACTTATACTTGAGTTCTTTTCCTCTTCAACTTTGACCACCGTACAGCAACATATTAGTCCTGAGATATCCCTTGTAATGTTTAGTATGTTTTAACTGACACAATTACTCTCTTCTTTGCTAAGTGATTTAACTTATTTGGGCCGGTAATTTCTTCCTTTAACCAGGTATGGGATCATACCTATTGGAGACTCTAAACGATCGCTACAGCAAAAAACTCGTTCAAACATATAGTGTATTTCCCAACCAGAACGAGACAAGTGATGTAGTGGTACAGCCATACAACTCCCTTCTAACGCTCAAGCGACTGACTTTGAATGCTGACTGCGTAGTTGTTCTTGATAATACTGCACTTAATAGGATTGCTGTGGAACGCCTTCACATCTCTACTCCTACTTTTGCCCAAACAAATTCTTTAGTTTCGACTGTCATGTCAGCAAGCACGACCACTTTGCGCTATCCAGGATACATGAACAATGATTTGGTTGGCCTTCTTGCTTCTCTGATCCCTACTCCTCGATGTCATTTTCTAATGACAGGATATACACCACTCACAGTGGAGCGCCAGGTAAGATTCTTATGAGTACGCTTCTTTAGGTGATGGACTTCACTTTACTGAAAATTTAGCAAGTAGATGCGTTAGGACATGTCCTCATTTCCCTTTTGTTAGTTCAGGCTAGGGCCTTTTCTGTGGTTCATGCTATTGTAATTATAATTATTTTGGTTTTGAGTGTTGCGAAAGGAAGGGAAAATTACAACTCTATATCTGATGTTAATTACTTTCCGTCACAAATATTAGTATGCGAATTTAACAAATAGAAAAATTCATAACAGTGGGGCATGTCTTGAGTTCTCTCAAGAATGGAACTTGTAATACATGTGTTTTGACTTGAAATGCTAATGGCATTTGATGTTGAAATATGTATTAATGTTAGATTGATTACTTTTAGATGGCTTCTTTTTTGTCCTTTTGTCTTCTGTGCTATTTCGAGAAAGATTGAGCATCAGTTGATAGATATTTCCATCACAAGCATGTTATATTTGATTAGTGGAGCTCAATAGCTTAGGATTCTTTATGCGATGCAGTTCAATTAGCCTATTGGTATATGTGTTAGCATGTTGCCTTTTTTCATGTAGCAGTTGAAGAAATTGATCTAGGTTTAATTCTCCCATGATAATCTCTCCATCTCTCTCTCTTTCACACGTGTGAGCATGCACAATGTCTCTCCTGCTGATCCCCACCCGAGGGCATAAGCACATGTGTTTTACATCTCATTGACATCAGCCACTATGATTTATCTTATTTAAGAAAAATTAATTAATCCAACTGATTGCTTTAATATGACAAAGGTACAGTGTTCATGGATAATACTTGATATACTTGGATATATGTACAAATACATAGCTCTATTTTTATTATGTTTCTTTGGTATCAAGTTATCTTATGAATTTGAAGCAGGCATTTTCTATTTTAAATCTTCCCATATTTGGAAATATGAAGCGCACATTTATATGATGTCAAAGCATCAAAACAATCGTAACTGTAAGCTAATGCATGGAAGAAATCTTTTGTTCAGGCTAATGTAATTCGCAAAACAACTGTGCTAGATGTAATGAGAAGGCTTCTTCAGGTAAGGCAAAAGCTCTTAAAATTTATTTTACATGTATGGGGTGTATTCTTATGTTGTTTCACTTTGCAGACAAAGAATATCATGGTTTCCTCTGCTCGAACAAAAGTAGCCAGTCAGGCAAAATACATATCAATATTGAACATTATTCAAGGAGAAGTGGATCCTACTCAGGTAATTATGGGATAATGCTCTATCCTTCTTAAATAGTCAGTAATCACATGTAATTTTGGATTCAAGAGGTCACTATTCACATGTAATTATGAGTTCAAGAATTCACTTTGAAAGCACACGTGTTTATGCAAAGAATAGAGCATCTGTACTAGGATTTCATGTTTACCTTTCCATATAACTTAGTATCTGCGACGACGACCAATTGTAAATTGTAAATACCATGACTTTTCCAAGTATATTCAGAAGTTTCTTATTATAGACACGCAACAATCCCTTGTACTCAAAATCTGGGTGAGGTGGAAACGGTGCACCATTAGTGCTATTTTTTGTTGTTATGGGTTTCAGTTTGTTCAATAGCGCTGTTACTACTACGATGTCAATACCATAATTATCGTGCTTCTGAAAAAAAAAAAATTAAGCTGGCTTTACCTAGGTTATGAATGTGCTACTTATCTCACAGGCTTAATCCCGTAGTAGAGCCTCATGGTGTCTTAATTATGCCTGATGTGTCCAACAATTGAGTTAAGCCATTTATGATCAGGTAGTCTTTTATCTCATAGGTTTGCAACCAGTAGTGGAATTTAACCTATTTTGTGTGCGAATCTACTATAATGAGTATATGAAACGACACAAAACTGAAAGAACCACTAAATTGTTTTCCAGTAAGGGGTATAATGAGAAATGAGAAATATTACAATTGGATTTGGGTAGAAAGTAAGAGTTTGGGAAGATAGAATAGAAACCGAGATGATTGTTTTAGGGTGGAGAGAGTACAGAAAATTGATCACCAGCTCATACTCTACTACAGATCAGTTTGCCTCTATCTCAAAATTGATCACCTGCTCATACTCTACTACAGATCAGTTTGCCTCTATCTCCATAAATTCATTTGAGTGGAATTACTTTACATATTGGCTCTTTGCTGAATTGTGATAATAATCTTGGAAATCAAAGGTCCTGTCAGTTTTATCAGTGCTGGTGCTCTATTGATTTATTAACGTTCGGCTCTCCGAAACCAGGTTCATGAAAGTTTACAGAGAATACGTGAAAGAAAGCTTGTTAACTTTATTGAATGGGGCCCTGCCAGCATTCAGGCATGTCTAATCTTCTTTCAGTTTTTAGTTTGTATATGTATAATTTCTTTCCTTTGTTATACACTAAAATCTGTCTCTTCTTTTTGATAGGTTGCTTTATCTAGAAAGTCTCCTTATGTTCAGACTGCTCACAGGGTAAGATACTTCTGCACATCCTCGGTAAATAATTCCTGTGGGTGGTATAAAACATGTTCGGCTTCCTGTGACTGTCCTCGATTGACCCTGGGTAGTGGTGTTTTCAATAAAAGGTGATAAAAGAGGGACTGTTGCATCATTTATGGTTCTTTTCTTATTTGCTTCTCTGGTACTATCTAGTTAGTGCAGTAAAACTCAATAAAATGCATGCTCTTGAAGAGGTTTTAATTGAAAATAGCCGAGCCTGATAAATGCAAAAGTGAGCAAAAACTTATCTGAATTTTTTTTCCTTGTTCCGGCCCTTAAGAGTATATACTCGACCTTTTTCTTGAAGATTTTTTTGACAATAAGAATCATCATTCTATGTTTCTTTTCTTTCGCTTAGTTGCATGTGAAGTTACATTTAGATGATGAGGGTTCAATATTATAACAATCAAGTGTAATATGTGCTTTTTGTATTTGTTAGGTCAGTGGTCTCATGCTAGCAAGTCATACTGGTATCCGCCACTTATTCTCCAAGTGTTTGAGCCAGTACGAGAAGTTGAGGAAGAGACAAGCTTTTCTGGATAATTACAGGAATCATCCAATGTTTGCTGTAAGTTGTCTGCCTTGTGCCATTTCATATGTAATATGTTTTGTTTTGTGCATTACATTTCTTTCTTCATTTCTCTCTTTGTTAGTTTGTTTTCTTCTTTTTTATTTTGAAAGAATTCACGTTGTATTAATCATCTTTACTTTCCTCAACACTGCGAGACATTGAAATTACTGTACCAAAAGTTCTTAGTAAGTCCTATATAAAAGTTAAGCAAGTTTTTGGTAGTTGAAATTTGGAGAACAAGATTTGCATATTTATATTTTTGCCCCTTTGAAATTCATGCGCTACAATGGGCCATTATTCTGCCTGAAGTTGCAAGCACTGGGCTTTTGTTAAGTTTCCTGAATTCCGAATCATTTGGTATTTAGTCATTCCAATAACATGATTTAATATCTTAGTTGTATTGTAGAACTTAAATTTATGCTTGCATATCTTGTCTCACATTTAATGGTTTGTGAAACATTTCCAGGATAATGATCTTTCAGAATTCGATGAATCTAGGGACATAATTGAGAGTCTTGTAGATGAGTACAAGGCTTGTGAATCCCCAGATTATATCAAGTGGGGAATGGAGGTATCCCGCCGCACATCTGATTTAATTTGGCTGTTATTCCTATTCTTTGTTGTAATGAGTTCGTATGTTTTGGCAGGATCCTGACCATATTCTATCAGGGGAAGGAAATGCTACCGGAACAGTGGACCCTAAATTGGCATTGTGAACTAACCAAGGTATGTTGCAATCACTTGAGTTTTTTGTTTTTCCTTTGTTAGGTACTAATCTTTAAACCTACACATGCAATAAAAACCTAGGTTGGCTCAATTTAATGAATGCATACTGTATGACAAAAAGCAATGGATAAACAGACAAAAGTACATGCTTTATAATTATATGGCTGAACTTTGGAAATGATGTAGTAGAAGTCACTGGATCACTGCACATGAGGTGCTATGAGTTATTTTATTTTTTTAATTTCACACCCTTCTCCCCAAATGAGCCTCGAACCCATTTCAATGACCTGGTAAGGCTTCATTCTTACCACTTGAGTTAGACTTTGATCTCATGTGAGATGCCATGAGTATGCCATGAGTATCGAAGGAAACAATAATAATTGAAATGTGAACATTAAGTGAAGGTTGTTATCATCAACCAAGACGAACTTTTTTATAATAATGAAATTAAAATTTGCTAACTATTAGAGCTATTAATGTTTACGTTCACACACATTTACACCAGTAAAAAAATTGCTCTCTTGAATACAGAACATAACTTTGGTATTTTACATGGATTCTGTTTTCCTACTAACATTACGATCCTTGTAGTAAATGAAAGGCGTTACCCATCCTTTATAAAATGCAAACACTTGAAACAAAAGCATGTGCTGTATTAAAGAAAAATAGCGAACTGGCTGATCAATATGGCAATGTGATGCCTCCTAAATTCCAAGTACAATATTCAGTGGAACTTTAAAGAAACTTGTCGAGAAGTAAAACCAAAAATTGAAAATTCATATGTTAAATAGCAAGCAACTAAAGAAGAGACGAGAAAACTTGATCGTTGGCATTGGGTTTCTTTCTTTATTTCTTGATGATTGTAAATTTGTAATTGAATGAGGTTGGACATTAATATATTACAGTTTATGCTCCAAAATACCTTTCTGATTGTTTATAGTGGAGATGGTGGGTTTTTAGTTTGTTTCTTTTCGCTAGAGCAAGAAATCTTACGTCCTTCAATTTTTCATCACAGGTCTCAGTAAAGACAGTAAAATAGAGGGTATTCAGATTTGAATCTTTCTCGTTGAACATGGTATGGTTTATGTTGGTGTGATGTGTAATTTGCTTAACCAATAACAAATGAATCCATTTGATGGGTGCAATTCTCATTGTGTATATTGATGTTGGCATTTCATCTTTCAACTATTATGTATTTTGTAATTTTTGCTTTAGATCTCTCAGTATATCCAGCAAGGAAGAAAAATGAATGGGGAAAGTAAATCAGTGATTGATCCATTGATGTGTGCAAATTCTCTCCCTCTTTATTTATTTATATTTTTGGGTTGTCATAATGCAATTTGGTGGAAAAGTAAATCAATTATCGATCGACCTGTTAGAAACTATAGGATCGATTTGTTACATAAACTATTGGTGGGGGACCAATGCTACAATTCTCTAAACCGTTAAATTTAGGTTAATAGAATATAGCGTAAGATTACTATAAGAACACATTTTAAATAATTTGCAGTTGTTTTATATGTTAATTAATAAATTGAAAATAAAACAAAATTTAAACCGTTCCCATATTAGATGAGCGATTAAGCAATTATAACGATCAACTTGCCTTTTAATTAAAACTTCAAGATTAAATTGTTAACGAAGAAATAGTTTGAGGACTAATATTGCAAGTTCTCTCGAATAGTATAATATGGAGAATATTAAAAATCAAAGCGAGGCATTTGAGAAAATTCACTGCTATTTATTTAGCCCAGTTCGAGTCCCATTTTTGGAAAAAAGAAATGCGTTTTTGAATAGTATATTGTCGGAGATTGTGTGGTTAGAAAGTAAGAATTTTTTTTCGATTTACGCTCTATAGGGTTATTTTTGTGCCAGTTCTGTGATGCACACACTTGTTCTGGAAGAAGAAACCCTTTTCTTGCGGAGGCAAGGTAAGACTTAGTAATTACCCTATTTTGGGTGCTTTGAACGAAGTAGACAAACTCCTTCGAGGAAATTATAAAAGGGAAGGTATAGAGGAGGGATTTCTTTATTATCAGCCTGTTTGATAACAATTAAAATTCAATTAAAATTAAAAATATGATCGTTATTGGATTCCACCCGTCTAATAAAAGTCAACAATAATGGTTAGTTTTTCAATTTTAATCTCTACCAAACAGGCTCTAACCTGTAGAGATTGTCGATCTTTTCAAGGTGCTGCGGTTTTGCATAATTGTGTTGTCACAATCTCTGAAAGCAATCTTTGACTAGATGCCTTAAAAAAGTTTTTTATGCAATTTATTGAACTATTTTATCTAATCTTGGTTTAGCACGTCACTCACGTGGCCTGATAAAAATATATACTTTCTTAGAAGGCTACACAGATGCACAATTTTTATAAATGGGTGGCAATAAAATTTGAACTTAGAACCTTTTGCGTTTGGTTTATATAATTTCATTTAAAAGCTTAAGTTGTTAAAGAGATGTCACATTTATTTATTTAATTTCGTCTTCAACAAATTCATTAGACGTCCTTTTGGCGCTGGATATGGCCGTAAACTTTTGGGGCAAAACCATTTGTACAGAAGAAATCCTTACAGAAGTTTTCCAGATGCTGCTTTGATTCAATCTGTTTTTTGTGTTTTTTGCCATGGACAAATGAAAAATCGCCAAGTGTGTATCTATAAAAAAATCTATAAAGCAAATTATGTACACCAAGGGTTGTTCAATTTTTGTTGAGTAAATTTTTCCCAAAAGCAGTTGGATCCACTTATGGTAGTTGTGGCATACTGAATGCCCGGCATATGCGTTTCTGGAATTGGTTTGTCTCGATCCTCGATCCATTTATTCAGTATTTGTCATTCTGCAGGTTTTTTTTTCCCAACGAATTCTCGTTTTACCATTTTACGTGCAGAAGCATACAAGCATCTTCTACTTGGCGATCACAATACTGATTTTGATGTTCCTCCCTATATTATACCTGATTGTTTATTTGTACCAAAGGCGCCGTTTTGGCCTCTGAATTCCCAAATCTTTACATGAAAGAATCCAAGCATTTTTTTATCTAGCTTCTGAAGATTTTCTTTATATATTGCAGATAAATGAGAACTGGAGGTCAAGAGCTGAAGCGCATCTCTAAACCTGGAAGAAAACCAAAGCACTCTCGATGGTAGGCAATTGCAATTGCTCTTGAATTATCAAATGATTAAAATTTACATTTGGAGTATCTCGAGTTATTTGTCCTTCCTTTGTCTCGTTTTCGTCGACGCAGATATTTCATTATTTTTTTTTGTAAAGAGAACATGTCGGGAAAATGGAAATAAGTTACTTATTTTGAATATAATATAACAGTTAGTTGCAAAATATTTTAGCAGTATTTCCAAACAGAGCATCTTAGCAAAGATTAATTGAAAATACACTTCTGAATCTCAGAAATTGCACCATCTCTGAGGTAGTAAGGACAATTCAAAAGTAGTTAGTTCTCTTCCATAGATAGAATTGACCTTTTCAAATGAGTGTTTTTATTTTGGATCATGCTACAAGTACCTAATCATTTACATAATACATTACATAATTGACAGGTGTCACGCATCCATCGACAGTCTACAATTTTTGACTTTTCCACACTTCACATTCACGATCAGATTTCTTCCACATGGGTCTATGTAATCCATTATGTACATGGATTATGTACATGGAGAATTATCCTTTTATTTTACAGAAGATTACAAAATGAAATATGTTCTTGGCAATGAATAAGAGTAATATGGTGATGAATAGCATTCCTCGAGCAAAATACATCGTATTGTCATGGAGTGAAATAAGTATTTTTCAATTAGTTTGATTAAAATGTAATTTCTTAAATTAAATTTAACAAAATCATTAATAATATTTTAGTGGGGATTAAAATCAGATTTTTAGTTGATTTTGATAAAATTTGATGAGACGTCTCACGTAAGGTTGAGAATCTGTAGGTCTCATAAAATGTATGATTTCAATTGGTTGTTGATTTTCATTTAAATTAAAATTTTAATTTCTGTCAAATAGGGGCTAAATAGTCGATAACTTAACTAAAGGAGAGAAAAATCTTCCATTCAAATGGGAAGTTTAATCAATTCTTGTTGTCTCGGTTGGTTAAAAAATGTTGTTTTCACAATTGGGGTGAATTGATACTAATTGATGATTTTTCTCACTATAATTTAATTTGCAATATATAAGAAGTGTCGTGTGTTTCAGACATCTTAAATTTGAACTAAAATTAAATAAATAGACGTGTTCGTTTTCTAATAATTTAAAATTTTTGAGGGAAACGTCGGCATAATTTCAATTGGAGTAAAGTCTTTACATCAATTTTTTTTGTTGTAACTCATTTGCGACCATTATGCACATGTTTAGACTTTATTTAAAAAATAAATTCAGTTCGACCATTATACAAATTATTCAAAGTTGAATGTGTATTGTACATTATTCTGAAATTTTTTATAAATACTGTAAAAATAATATTTGATACCAATTTGTTGAGAGGATTTAATGAGTCTCAAACGAACTGAAGAAAATAAAATTTAGAATTGAAATTTAAGAAAAGAAAATTGTAACATCAAAACTCAATTTCTATAATTCAAATGTTTTGTAATGATGAAATATTACAAATGACCACGCTGGCGAACCGGGGGTCCTGGGGGAGCACGTGCCCCCCTAATTTTTATTTATTTATTTTTTTAAAATTATGTTTGGTAACGATTGAAATCTAAATTTTAATCTTAATCAAACTTAACAATTAATTTTAAAAACATATTTTATGGAATCCAAAACTATTTAACTTTTATCAAGATTTACTAAAAATTTGATTTTAATTTTCATCAAACAAGGGCAAAATCACAATAAATTTGAATTTCGATAACATGCTAATTTTAAAAATCCTCATACGATTGTATGTTAATCGAATCTACAAATTGTTTATGTCATCTCAAAACTTATTTCGAGGACTACATTATGAGTATATCGAATAGTCCAAACAGATATCGAAAATAGTTAAAAATACGTTAAACGTGAGTTTTAAAGAAAGACATCTAATTCGCATTTAAAAAAAATCAATTATTTCATTAACATTAATTATTTTTTGCAATATAAATTTCTCAATGTAATTTTTATTATTTTATGGAATATGACATCAAATTTTTTTTTGAAATTTTACATCTGAAAAAATCACATCACATGTAAATTTTCAGATGCAAAATTAAATAGGAAAAGGGCATAGTTTCAGTCTTCAAGGTCCTGATTGGGGCTTTCCCTCTTCAGTTTGCAACTTTATCATGAGGGTCCTTCTTTCCCGAGAAACACTAGGAGATGAGGCTACCAGTCAACCAACTGGGGTAGTGGAGCAAGCAGGGCCTTCCTAAAGAGCCCCACAAGGCCCCTCTTCCATGGACTTGGGTAGTCAACTGCCCTTCGTCATCCTTTCTGAGGTAGTTTGTTTCCTCCAACTTGTCTGGTTAATGGAGCTCTCTATTCAAAGATTCAAGAAGTAACTCCGCTTTCTGGGATGGAGAAGTTTCCCTTTCTTTGATTCATTCGACAGGGAAATGCTGCGCTTTTCAGCACCTTTGGCAGACCTCAAATAGTCTCGATTTCCTTCAACAGATCTTGGTTCGGGTGCTCTTTCTTCTTCTGAGTGAGTGGATTAGCTAGGCCCGACTATCTTTGTAGAACATGGATCTCTTCTTTCTTGGACGTAAATTTTCGATTGTAAAATTCTTCCCAACTTCTTTGCAAGCTCGATTGTGCCCCCTAACTTTAAATTCTGCGCCCGCCCCTACAGCCTTTTATATTACATTTGGTACATAAAAATTAATTGCTAATACATAAATGTAAACATCCATTAAAATTTCTAGATCAAGATTTATTGAGTTTAGATTAATGTGAATATTAATTAATTAAGAACTCATAACATGAAATTCATATGTGATAAGGATTTTGTATTATTTATTACACATTGAAAAATAAAAATAAAGATATTATTGAAATAATTGAATTGTAATAAAATTTAAATCGTCCAAAAAATGGTTCTCACGTAATATTTAGGCCTTGTTTGAGCAGCATTTTTATCTCATTAAAATGAAAAATATGATCGTTATCCATCACATCAACATTTAAATTCAAATTTTCTATATTTTGTGTGGGCCTCAATAACGACTATATTTTTCATTCTCATTCTACATTAATTTGGCTCAAACAAGGGCTTAATATATAGATTTTATTTAAAAAATAAATTCAAACTTAAATTTAAATTTAAATAAATACATCTTTCAAATATTTGATTACATTCTTGGGCATACGTATACCTGAGTATGTATTTTGTTTCTATATGCCTAAACAATTAGTAGGCAATGGCAACATCATCGTTCAAATCAACGACAAAGAGAACTACGGCTACTGTAGGTCCGAGTTCAGAGGACTCCGGTAGAAACTCCGGCAAGTCGCTCCGCCGGTCGAGGAGTCTCAGCCGATTCTCCCGACCACTCTCGCCTGAGGAAACTCCTGAATATATCAAAAATGCGCCGAGAGGAAAATTCGTGAACACAGACCGGGGATCAGCAACGTTCCCGGAGATCAGCCTAGACGATCTAGCGCTCGAGCTCTTCTCAAATAAGAGCGATTGGTCGGCGGATAGAGAGAGAGAGGGACGTGGAGGCGGCTCGGAGATTAGGCGGTGGGCGAGCGATACGGGCTCGTCGTCCAGAAGACGGGGGAGGTCGGTATCGAGGAGCTGCGAGAGTGATGTCAAGACTGTTGTTTGGAATGGGATTTCGAGTAAGAATGTCAATTCTTCCAAGGACGGTTCTGGACGGAGGAGGTCGCTCTCGGTGGCTCGGTATCAGATTAGTGATTCTGAGGTGACTTTCCTTGTTCCTTTATTTTTCTTACTGGAATTTGTTTTATTAACTTCATTATTTATCTTTGAAATTACTGTTTGGAACGTGAGAGTTTTCTATATGCTTAATTAAGAAAAATATTAATAGATATAAAAAAATATTTGAGAAAATTAACATAAAGCACCTAATATTATTGCACTTCATTGCATGTGCCATTAGAAGTTTGATAGCATAAAAATTTCTAAATATTCCCAATGATGGGAGCAAAAATTCATGGATTGTGCTCGCACAAATTTGGTTCGAAAATATTTAATGTGCTTGGCGTTGAATGAGATATTTCTAAACAAAATTTAATGTGCTTCGTGTTGAATGAGAAATTGTTGTGTTAAGATTATGACATGCTACACATGCAGGTGAACACTTTTATTTTGGTTTGATCTTAAAAAAATTTCCCAGGTTCATGAACAAATTACACAATTCAATTCTCAGTGGGTCTGTCTAATAGTAAATGATATGTTCTTTTACATAAAAATTATTACGTGGCCACATGCCTTTTAATGTGGTCGTAGATATTTTTTAGGAAGCAAGTTTTACTAATCTTTGGGTTGCCATAGACCTTTTCCAAGGGGAAAAAACTGTAGGCTGGCTGTTCTCAAGAAGGTCCATGTGTTTGTGTAATGCTCAAACAAACCGTCACTACATGCACTTAGTAGGAATGAGATATTCACATTCTGTTCATTCCACAACTTAATGAATCCCTGCCACCTCAATTGGATGGGGTTATATGGTCTCAATTTAAAGCAAGACCTAGGTTGAAGTCAATCCCAGAGCAAGTCTCCTTGAAGAGTCAAGATTGAGGCACTCATGCTCACAACTGCACAAGCAGTTGCTCAAAATTTTGAGGTGAAATGCCATCCCATTATACCAGAACCAACATTATTAGGACAACAATTTGAAAATTACTTGGTAATGTGAAGGTAAAATTTACAAATCAAATTTGTCTCAATTTTTATAGAGAAAAATAAGGTTAAGATTTTGAAATAACTCGTGTATTTTGGAATTAAAGTCCTTAGTTATAGGGAGGATGATAGAAGATACTGTAAAATGGACATATAGTTCTCGAGAAATTGACATAGTTTACATTGAGTTACAATGTGGATAAACAGGGTGGAGAGGACAGCACAGAATGAAAAAGGTGTATGGCTCTATCTGACCCACTATTTCTTCCTGTACTAACCGATCCATTTAGCCCCATTTCATTGAGCTAGCAGGAATTCTGTGGAAATTAATAGTGGTTTGCTTTCATACTTGTTCACCTGGTAGGATGGCACAACCCTAATTTAAGTAGTTTTGACCACCATTATCTACTCATGCATGTGGACCTCTTTGGAGCGGAGTTGGAAAGAAAAAGATCGAGCAGACACAAATAAGAGTTATCATAAACTTGTCACATTTATCATGTATTATGAAATATGAACTATATATGCAATTTCTTCATTTCAATAATAATACATATTATGCCACTTATATTTTTACAGAATGCGCCAGATCAGTCTAGGAATTCAAGCAATCGTGCTAGTACAAAAGGCCCCAATGGTCGAAATAATCTAATGAATTCATCAAAGAAGTTAACCGCTAGCAATCGGCGACTTGGAAGAGATCTCTCTCTGTTGCATGATAACTATTCTGTAAGATTCTTGTGGGCATAGAATGTGTTCGTACTTGTCTCTCTCTTTTTAATATACCTGTATATTCAGAAATGCTATAAATTGGAACTTTTAATGCAGCTGCCTTTGCAACTATTTTGTTGCTGATTGAAAACCTCTCATGCACTACTTGTTTGCATTTGATATTTGGGCTATAGATACAATTAAGAATGAACTGAAAAATGGCACTTGCTTCTCAACTTCTTCAGAGCAACTTCTTTGCACTAACTGATGGTGAATCGAAGGATGCTCATTTTGGTAGATTTTTGAAGATGATGCAAGCAGTATGTGCACAGAAGAGGGTCGGTTGATATTATACACCTGTTAAGTAGGCATTCCAGAGTTTTCGCTCTATAGCCTTTTCCATCTCTACATCTGTACGTTTACTCCCATTCTTCAGGATGAACACCCAACTGAGGATGTTGTGAACAATGGGCTTTATGAAGCAATGCTTAAAAAGTTTAGACACGATGTTGAAGAAATCCGAATGGACCTAAATCAAGTGTGTAAAAATCAATCATAGAACCTACTTTATATGTTCTGATGTTCGTTATGGTTCTAAAATATAGGTTTATATCTATATTTTGAAATTTATAGGCATTTCTTGTAATGTATGCAGGCCATAAGGGGAAATCAGGTTGTTTCGAGTGGTGATTGCTCGCAGTTAGAGAATCCTGAGTTTGTTCAATATTTTTCATCAATCAGAGAAAAGTATGCAGCAACCTTAGAACAGGTGTTTATCTGTGAACTACACTGTTATATCTTTCCTTGCATAGGCATCTTACCTACTGTGGTTTTCTTGTTCATTTGGATTTTTCTGGTAGGTTGTTCATATTAGTTGCAATCTCTAGTGAATGATTAGTGGAGGAAAAGATTTATTTTAGTGTTGTTTTGTACTTTCCTTACAGAACATGGCTTTCTTGAGGCATGCCTATCAGCTATTGTTGATAAAACAAACATTTGGGGAAAACCCCTCACTTGTTTGTTTCATATCTACTGTTCATTCCATGATCTATATCTTAATCCATGGCTCCTTTCCGAGTCTTAAGGAGTGTGTCATTTAGCATGTTTGTGTTTATAACTAGCTTCAAACTATGGATGATCTTCTACATTTTTATTCATGGACATTTCTAGTTTAGGATTGGGAGTGATATTCTGCTTATGTACTTATGTGGCATGTATGTATGTGTATCTATGGGAAATGAACAGCGTTTTCATTAGTTAGAATGTGTGTTTGAAATAGGTGTCAAATGGGTCATCAACCTTGTTCGACTGGCAGAACAAAAACTAAATTAACATGAGAAAGAAATGAAACACACCTGTCCAATATGAAAGGATTATACCAAGCAACCAATTGATCCGCACATTTCGAAAACTACTACACATTTGTATCTTCTTAAGTTTTAATTTATACAGTTCTGTTGGGTCTCATCTTTTCTCGGGAAAGGAACTGTGATGTCCAGAATTTTAATTTCTCAGGAAATGAAACCCTTAAGGTGGCCTTTTTCATTAGGGAATAGAGATGGATTGACGACTTTGGAATAGTGTGAAGGATGGAATCAGTTTAGAATATCCTGTTTTTGGTATGGCCCAGGAAAGTTAAAAGGAAAGGAATTGATCCTATTCGTCCAAGCATGCTTTTCACCTCTAGATGGGAGAGAGGGGTTGGAGTCCAAAACGTATAGTCCTCATTTCTTGAGTTGTTAAGAGTATTTTTAGTAGCAGGTAGTGTATTGAGGTCTGTTCCCTATATGTTGGGAATTGGCTAAATTAGGATTTAAAACCTTTGTGAGGATTTCATAACTAAACACGCGTGAAACATTCTTGGGAATTTCTGGTCTATGTTCCTGTAACCTTGGATAAAAAATCTGAAGCAAGGACTAACTAAGTTTCTTACAATCTTATAGTCGGAGAAGCGTAAACAGAATCTTCTTGCTGAAATCTTGCTAGAGGAGCAACGGCATCAAGATCTCTCTAAAATCATCAGAGAACTGCTTCCTGATTCAAAGAGTGCAGCTATTGCAGTGACACCATCAAGAAGCAGAAAGGTGAATATGTCCTGTTGTGCACAATTGAACAAGTCATATTTCTATAATTATCAACTGTATTTTTAGTCTTACTGATATTTGATATTTTAAGAGGTAATGGTGATATAATATAGTCACTGTTATTTTTTTCGTTAATCAAGAGAAGTAGTGACAGAAGTACAATGTCAAAACGATTGACTGAAGAGGCAGAGAAATATTTTGTGGATTTCATTTCAAACGTTGAAGATACAGATATATCTTCATTTGATGGAGAGAGGAGTGATGAAAGTTCAACTTTAGGAGGGACAACAAGAGCAAGAGATGTTACAGTAGAAGCAAAATCTTACCAGAGTCCTGCAGGATCGTCTTGCCCCGTTGAAATGGAAGGGGTATCTTTACCTTGGCTGCAATGGGAGACTAGTCATGATTGTTCCCTTTCAGGGAAGGATAAGATGCAAGCTCCTGACATACCAGAAACTTTGTTGCTAGACTCCAAAAAGGTAACTTTTTTTCTTGTACATGCCTTTCGAGATGATTTTGTTGCACCGAGTCTGAAGTTCTAAAATTGATTTCAATCTAGTTTGTCTAATAACTTCGTTTCTTTTCCTATAAAAGAAATCCTTGTTCTTTTTGGTTAATTGAATTGCAGGCGTACTAATTGTTATAATCGTGATAAATTATGCTGCATTTAGATGTGGAGCAGCAGAAATTACCATCACTTGGTCATCCAGCAACAGTGTCTCACTTTGGCAATTTTGTGGTTTATAAGTTGTCTTGGATCTTTGAGTCTGTCTTTTCAACTTGATGTACCACCAATAGTTGTTGGACCGTATGCAACCTAATAATTATGTGCACTTATCCCCTTATAATCACTGATCAACTTAATAATCCTACTGCTTATAAGATTTTAGGAGGCCAATTGAGTGAGATGCTTGATATCACGTTATACTCTTCTTAGTTACGGTAAAAAAAAAAAAAAAAAAAGCAGTTGAGGCGCACTCTCTCACATTGAGAAAAAAAAAGCAGTTGAGGCGCATTCTCTCACATTGAGGTTGAAATGACATATATCCGTGTGATTAGGTTTTTCTTCATTTTATTTTGTATTATTGTCTAGTAAGTAGGAATTAGGACTTAATTATACGTTAGAGCTTTTAGGTCATTGACAACACATCTCTGCTCCTAACGTTTCTACGTTGATATATTTTGGAGAGTATTATAATTATTTTCTTAAATGGTACTTCATATAGGACATTAACTCATTCCAAGACCCAAGTAGTCATTCCACAAGCACTCGGGGGAGTTGGAGTCAGAGAGTTTTCGACTGTTCTACAAGTTCAAGAGATGAAAGTGGAGGCAAGAGTAGACTATCCTGCCAACCATCATACTTTGATATGGAGGAGCATGTAAAGCTTCAAAGAAACGACGAACTTTTGTTTGAATTGTATAAAGAACAGAAAAGAATCAATGCAGGCGGCATTCTGCTCTGTACTAACGTTCTTTAGTCATTTTAACGATAGCATCGCTTAGTTATTTTTAATTGATTCAAGTACATAAAGCTTCAAAATTTTAGGTGGCTAGGAATGAAAGATACGTGCTCTTTGTTATATGTTATCAGGGTTATAAAAAACATAATGCGTAGCGATACGTGGAGGCCAAGTTATGGGCTATGCGAGTTTAGGCGAGACATATGCGTAAAAATGCGTTTTTTTATTTTAATGTTATTTTTATTTGTAATTAATTAAAAATAATATTTACTAAGCATTTAAAACATATTTATAGGAACTTTATACATTTTTTCAAAGTTTTCAACAAAAATATAAGTTTCAAATTTAAATACAGAATAGTAAGTAAATAGTATAGGAACCTAAATCTTATCTAACTCTTTAT
>CAIGRS010136996.1:0-22306 GCA_903798395.1 Fraxinus floribunda
ATAATTAATTGACAATTCTCAGTAAAACAAGTTTTAGGCAATTCAATTCCGTGAAATTCATTTCCTTTCCACCCAATTCTATTCTTACAATTAAACGGACCCTAAGGGAAAATAAACAGTAAAGAAAAATTCTTATAATAGGAGGAGGGAATGTTAAGAGTAGGAGAAGGAAACTTACCAAGTGCTCAACAATATTTTCTATAAATTCGTGCATTGCAATGAGGGGAACTATTCTTGGCACTAAGGTGAGGTGAACTCGAATAGAAAATTATATGCATTCAAAATTATGAGAATGTGTGTGTGTGTGGGAGGAAAACGTTGTACATCAGGTTTACTCAACTAATAAAGTCTTCTTCTCATGTGATAATTAGCGATGACAAAAACTCTATTATACTCAACACCCAGGGGCCCTACCTCGAATGTGAGGGAAGAGAAGAGGGATTTTCTGTCTAATTGGATACACGGGGGACGTGGATGAGGTAGTGGTAGATGAGTCGAGATTCGGGACGGGACGGGGTGAGGTGGGTAGGGGATGGGTAGGGGATTATGCAATGTCGTACCTGCGGATCTGAGGCAAATGTCAAAATTTAGGCTCTTAAGTCGTAGCAAGTAATCAATTTTCTTTTTCATTTATAAGGGTTTTATGGAATTAAATTTGTTAACTTAAAATCAACAATAAAATAACAAAATGAAATATTCAAAAATATATTTATATATTAAAATTAAATAACAATGCGAAAATATTTTAAACGATCACTTAATTACAACTCATCTTGTGATTTTAGAGACAAAAATATTAATTAATTTTGAATAGGTTAGTTGTTCAACCATTTCTTTTTCAATAGATAACATAGTCAATCTATTCAATTTTTGCTTTAACATAGTTGATTGGGAAATAAATCTTGATTAATTTCAAGTTGGAGAAACTTATTTCTACTTATGCAATTGCAATCAATATGGTATTTGACTTACTTATTTGACATTTAACTGCATTCCTAAATATTTTATTCCACAAGTACAAAATCTAAACAAGATTTTTGTTTCTATTCTAATGTATGGTTATAAGATACCTATGAGGCTAAATTTGTGAAAAAAAAAAAGTGTCCAGACAATCTATTAATATAAAAGTAAAAAAAATAAAAAATAAATTATTAATGTTTTTAACTTAGTTATAGTGGGAGAATATTTCCTTCTATTACATTTGTGTGGTAAATTCATTTCGCGCTCATAATGAATTCAATTTCGCATAAAATAGGAAATAAACTTCTGTAAAAATAGTTAAATTTTACACTCTCAGCTTCTAGAAAAAAAATTGCTATTGCAACAACAATAATGATATATCATCCAAGGTCATAAATATTTTCATAATGTAACAGAATAAAATGCAAAAAAATAAATAAATAAATAAAATTAAATCACATCATATTTGATCATATATTGCACCCAATTACCCAAGAGAAGGCACAAATTCACATTAATTAATAACGAATTATAGATCGAGAAAAGAAATTCAATCCACACACTCAAATCAATGATCCAATCACAGGATATTGAAAAAATGTAATTAAATTTAGAGAAAAAATTATATAATAATCAATTAAATATACAAAATATATCCGTCAATGCAATTAAAAAAAAATTAGGGTTAATAAACGATCAGATCAACAAAGAAATGTGTAACGATGGATAAATATCTATCAAGGTGGTGTTACACAATGAAATAGTATTTCTAATCCAGATCTAATTTTGTGATTTATGATATCATTGTTGAAGAAATCTCATTATTTGGAGCAACTAAACAAAGTTAAACGAGTATAAACGACAATGGATTTTTAAAATAAAGAAGAAAACAAATTTCTTTTGGGCCCCCTAAAGATTTGGGCCTGAGGTGACAACCTCTTGGGCCTCTCCTCAAGTCCTACTATGGGATTACGATCCCTGTCCGTTTAAAGTTCATTTCAAAAGATAAGTTTTTCATCACACAAAGAAAAGAATCATCATCATTTTTAGAGGAAACCTGAATTTTATACAATTTGAAAATAAAGATTTTCACAAAGTAAAAACATTAAAAAAAATAAAAAATGGAACAATAAACGAGGCTGGGACCACCCCACCCCACCCTAACCGGGCATGGAGACGAAGCAAGAATAAAAAATTATAAGCTCCCTATCCCCCACTCTTTGGTTGCTTCGACCCATCTCGTTGCCATCCTTGATAATCAATAATTTGTAGAACTATTTTAAATGTGTAATTTCTCCTTGTTGCTTTATATGAATTTTTAGTTTCTACTATGTTCAGTGAATTATTATTATTTTTTTCAGTAGATTCATCACCACAACTCTACGTCTATGTGATTTGATCTTTACAGCTTCACCTCAGCATCACTCAATTGGTGTAATTCGATCACGTGACTCTACCTCGTGGGACTCGATCACCACCAGAACTACACTTTCCATCACCGGCTCCACTTTGGTACCAATCCATAACCTTAGCTCCACCTCAAACTTTGAGCTTGCCATTATTGGATCAATCCTAGAGTTTGAACTATGAACTTTGATAACACTTGTCGGAAAAAGATCTCATACAACGTAGCAGAAAGTTAAAATTCAAAAAAGCAATGATGAAAGAGGTAAATACGAATTAAAATTGATTTGACATAGCGTCGACAACCACAGGACAAGAAAACTTCATTGAGAAAACATCACAATAAAATACTTTTAGCACAACGTACAACAGAAATAAAATTTTTACAATTATAATTTTCTAGTTTCTCTCCAATAACAAGTTTGTCAAATTTCATTCCCTATTTGTGCGTATTCAGCCACAATTCTCACACAATAGTAACACACGCATATACGCACTATTTTTTTTTTTCTCTAACAAAGACATTTGGGCTTCATTTTTTTGTCCTCTCGCCCTATCACTCAATTCAGGGTCAACCTTCATATTTATGAGACCATAGGAAACAAATTGTTATGAAACCCTTAAATATAATTATTTTTAGTAAGCGTAGAAGTCTTTTTAACACCAATCAAGGTCGATTCAAATTCAATTTCTCCGTAACTTCTGAAAAATGAAATGAGCAATTTTAGAATTAATAACATTTTTTTTTTACTTTCATAAAAATTAATTTATAGATTTTAAAGAAATTTTATAAGTACAGGAAAAAATTATATTGAAGATTTCTTTAATTTTTTTTATGCATTGATTTTTTTTTTAATAAGAAATATGCTATATGTACAAGAAATTATTCACATGGTTTTAACGGACATTTGTCTCTTTGTTATTGGCTGCTCCAAAAACGGTTTTTGGGGTAGCCAATAATGGGAGGACAACTGTCCCCTGTTAAGGGCCTGTGAGTAATTTTTTATTTTTTTTGGTAGATCTTAGTAGACACAAAACACAACAAAATGGGTAAATCCCCCTTCACAGGGTTTTTGTGCCCGGGTCAAACCCGGGCACCCCCCTATTGGTGGGGCGCCTGAAGTGTTAGGCGCCCCACCAATAGGGGGTACCCGGGCACAAAAACCCTGTGAAGGAAGGGAGATCCCGACAAAATATAGTACTAGACAATATTAAATATTAATATTAGTATTATAAAAATTAATTTACATATCCACCTCACTACCATCAACCCTGCCAAAGTCTAATTATTTCCCAACTCTCTCTCTCTCGCGTAGCTGAGCGAGGCTGTGGGTGAGATCGAAAAGATGGCGACGAGTGCCACTTTTAGAGTTATAGCGGCGATGCAAGCGAGGAGCGGCTACGGGTGGTGTTATTTCCTGTGTAAAACCAAGTGAAAGCTGCCGTGTCGCCACATGTTAGATCATCGCTAGTTCAACCCGCTGACTCTTGCCTCTTGCTCCTTTACTGATTCAGCCCCATCGTACACCACGATCGAGATCTCCTATGCACCATGGCTGGATTCGATGTGGGAATCTTTTGTTGTGTTTTTCAGTTGGTTCAGCCCATTGACTCTTGCCTCTTGCTGATTCAGCCTCGTCGCATGCCATGGTTGAGATCTCCTACGTGCCGTAGCAAAGATTCGGTATGGGATTTTTGGTTGTGTTTTTCAGTTGGTGGGTGGGGACTACGGTGGTGGTAGTGTTTGGGTGGCGGTAGCTTTGTTGGATCCAAGGCGGAGGTTATGTTGGATCTGGTAGTGGTTATGGTTTTGTTGGTGGCGGTGGTGGCGGGTCTTATTGCTAGTTGTGGTATGTTTGAAGTTGAAAATTGTAGTTTGTTGGAGGTGATAGTGGTGGTGTCGAGAGTTTACGATGTTTGTTTGTTTGAGATTGTGATGTTGCTGTCGAGAGGTGGTGGTGGTTCTGTGACCAATGGAATGGATAAATCGTGACAAAAAATGTGTGACCTAAAAATTCGTTAATTTGTGACGGCTTGCAACGGTGCTGCAATTGTGGACTGTAGTTTGGGGTGGTTGCGGTGTGATGGAGATGGTGGTTGTGATTTTTGGTACAAGAGGTGGTGGCGCTACTTCAGCAGTCCGTAATTTTGATGGTAAGATGGTTTTTTTAAAGTTGAAAATTGTAGTTACTTGGAAGTAGTGCGGACAGCGGTGCAGGGACGGTGTTGTTGCTGGGAGATAGTGGCGACAATGTTGGCGACAGTGCGACTGGATGTAATGGTGAAGTGGTGGTCACAAGTGTTGGAGGTCACAAATTATTGAGTTGATTGTGACAAATAAATAGATAACTTGTGACTAATAAATAATATGTAACCTAAAAATTTGTTAATCTGTGACCAATAATTTGGTACTTTTTTTACCATGTAACCAATTGTGACTTATAAAATTTGTAATTTGTGATGAAAAAATAAATTGTGACTTATATTTTGTTGATTTGTGGCAATGAAATTTTTGATTTGTAATCGTAAAATAATTTGTGACCTATAAGTTTTTTTGTTTGTAATTGAAAAATAATTTTTGACCAATTAACTTGATAATTGTTACCAAATTTTATAGAATTATAATATTAATATATTTAATTAATTATTTCATGAATAAAATTTAATTAATATCTGATTTTTGAAATTTTGAAATTTGTATCTTAATTTTGAAATTGGTGATACTCAATCTCTTACCTTTGAAATTTTCCCTTAATTTTTTAGGCCCTTTCAAGCTTGAAACCCTAGGCAATGACCCAGATCACCTTGGGCCAAGCTGGCCCTGACACAATTTCATCACTTTTGTTGCCTACAATTATCTTTGTTCGGGTCTATTTGATGGAATACTTTTTGGTCAAACGATAATCAAACTTCATCTTTAATCACACACTTCATTCTAACCTCAACTTTTATTTAATTTTTAACCACATATTTCATAAAACCAATCAACTTTAATAAACTTGATTTGCTAAATATAATACACATTTCTCATGTGCAACTATAATATAAGTAACCTAATTGCCCTGCAAATCCTTGACCTAATTTCATTCCAGATCCTATTCCTTATTTCCTTATATAATAATGCCCACTGAATCCTTCCTTTCTTCATTTTGTGATTACAATAACATACAAGGAAACATTATATTATATGGTCACTTTCCTTTTCCTTGCCAAACAAATAATACTACTTTTTCATTCTATAATAAAACTCTCTTCTTTCATAAATTTAGGTCAAGCCCAACAAATGTTAGGTTGACACATACCAATTTGTCTCATTGAAAAACGTCCCCTAAAAAAATTCTTTATATATACATAATATTAGGTTGATGTATTATATATGTTGAATTCTCAATGTGCCCACGAACCCAAATTACTCTAAGAAAGAATCCGGTGTGACACGGTCATTAATATCATGGAGAATGACTGAAAATGCTGCCATAAAATTGTTTTATCGTGCTGGTGCTCGCGCGACATTTACATAGGAAAGCAAATACATCGATAAGTTAATTAAACTTGCAAGTACTAAATTAACAACTTTAATTTTGCATACTATATATTATAGCACACACCAAATTTCATCAAAATGCATATAGCATCAAGGGCAGTCAGCTTTGGACTTTTCAAGACTGACTGCTCATGATGTTGTATCATTTTTATGAAATAAATTCTTGTGTACCATAATAAATTATTTATCGAAAATTTCCTCCAAGTGCAGGAGGAGCCCAATAATCTGCTCCATTAAAGTCACTACCAACATGGAGAGTGCTGGATAAGGGAACTAGGCACAACCCTCTACTCCTCAAGTCCTTTGGCTCTGCATCCTAGCAAAAATTTCGACAAAAATTAATCTCATACTATCAATATTATTGCGTGAATAATTTTTAAACATGACTAGACTAGACAGAATCGCCAACAAGAATATTCTAGTACCTGCTCAGATGTTCCTTTCATCTTTATGCAGTTTTCATTCAACAGCTACAGAAGAGATTGTCAAAAGCATAGCAGAATTAGTAATTTTTCCTTATCATATTTTTAAGTTTAAAGTCTTGCTGGGCTGAAAATGTGGTTCTTTCTTCATTTTTCGTTGTGCAAAAGGGAGACAATAAATACATAACTTAATGAAGAAAATGAGCAACTTTCCTAAATTCTTTTGAGATGGTATTGGATCAAATAAAGCATACCTGCCCAGGGTCTTCAGGAAATAAGCAATTCCTCTCTCCTTGAAACTGAAAATAATTAATTATCAGTAATCAATAAAGCATATTTAATTTAGAATTATATTCATTAGCACATGCATTCTCATAGGTACTGTTTCTCTCAGATATCAACATCACATACACTTGAAAATTATGGTTGGGTTCCAAACCTTTCACGTAATGTGGTTTTGTATCCTTACCGTCAAATGTGAGTTTACGAGTCTTCAATCTATTTAAATTTGTGAACATGGGTTGCCATGTGATTGGGACAGTTTTGAATCCAACCTTAAGTTACATGAAAATATCTTGGGATTGCCAAAGAGGCTTGTGAGCAAGATGGCGATCTTAACATTATATATATATATATCATGCTACTTTGTATAATATTGGTTGACAACTTCACACTTGACAACGTCATATTCATTCATTTTAAAAACCGTTAAAAACTATTTTCAAAGATTTTCAATAATAGTTTTCAATAAGAATTGTACAATTGTATGTATATGTATAAAGATAGAGTGAAGGTTTGTTACAGGGTACTGCTGCCTCAGATTTCCTGATTTACTAACCAAGTACGGCAAGCTTAGGGCCTGCATTCAAGGGGGGAAAATGAATATAAGGAGCATTCAACAGTGGTCAATGTGCCATCACATTCATGTTCATGGGAGTTAGCAAAATTGAATGAGGATATTAAGAAACGTCACCTCAACTTGGCTCTGAAGGAATCTAATGTATCCAATTGCTTCTAACAACACAGAGGCTGTGTCAGTCTGCAAAATAATAAACAAATTAGAATAATAATAATATCATGTTTTGACACATTGGTCTACATGATGTCAGCTCACAAGATTTTATTAGAAGGTATTTGGTGTAGATTAAAATCAGATTTTAAATGGATTGTGATAGATATTTTTGAAATGTATAATTGAAAAGATGTATGATCCATAAAAAATATGGTTGATATTAGTTGTTTGATTTTGATTTAAATTAAAATCTGATTATAATCCGGCACAAACAAGCCTTTAGAGTTTGAACAAAAAAAAAAAAAAAAAAAAGTTAAACCAACAATTAAATTCTGTCATCTTATCACCCATAGATCCACCTGTACAAAAAAATTGAACAAGTAGCATTTTTGTGTTTTGTCTATCTACTTTTAACCTCGAGAAGGAATGTTCAATGTTTTATTCTTCTATAAGCATGTCGAGTATTATCGAGTACTATTTAATATTTCGAACAATGAGACATTTCATGAAATAAATATCTTGGAGTAAACCTAAAATGATAAAGAAAGAAGGGGAGAAGGAGATGAGAATTATTTTGCAAGGAACCTTGTTTAGGGTTTCTTTTTTAAAATGGTATATAAAAACATTATTAATTTCATAATTATGCCCTAAGTATTTACCTTGCCAAACGGGGAAACTAACTGGTGAAGGGCTGTTATTCTGTCTCCCAATTTCTCTTTTCTCACCTGCGTTTTAAAGTACAACACCCATAAAGTGGATCAAATGACAAGCTGTTCAAAGTAATTATTTCACTGAAGACTCATTTGTATTTCTCTTGTGTGGACTATACAAGAGATAGTAAAAGAATCAACGCGTCTCAAGAAAAGGACAACCAAAAGAGACGACAATAATATTCCAAAATCGAAAAGTTAGAGAATCAAAACTAACTTAAGAGGTTGTTTGACAAAGGTTTTTATAAATACATCAGTAAATTCTGATAAAATTAATGAATCGTCAGTTAAAAAGCGAATAAAAATTATCGGTCCGATGAAATGTACGGTTAAAATTAATTATCGATTTTGACAATTTTTTAACCTAGGAGACTATTCAACTAATATGAATTATTAGATAGGAGACTATTCAACTATTCAAAATACTCAGTAATTAACGTGCTAACCCTCAAATTTTATATAAAATTTGTTGACCACATCATTGGTACGTTTTCTGGGGCCCAAAAAACGTACCAAGGATGTGGCCAACAAAATTAACAGTTTATACCACCATTTTTACTTTTCCCACAAACTGATATGCGCTATAAAAATCCAGAAGCCACAAGAAGAATTATTAGATAAATAGAAATTTCACATTGCATAAGCCACAACTCTAAATAAAAGATAGCAGTTGCCTAATCTAGAAACCCAAAGAACGTTGTTGAGATTCCACAATTTAAAATCCAAAAAGGAGAAAGAAATTTTGATAAAACCTATACAAAGAGAACTCATAAAAGAGTAGAATGAAAAATAATTAGGAACCAAAAAATAGATTCAAAAGTGATAGCTGATTATATAGAATAAGTGGGAATATTTTATCTTCTCAAATTATCTATTTAAATCTACAATTTAGTATTAAAATTTCCTTCTTCCAACAAGGGAGGAGGATCAATAAGATGAATACTCATAAGAGTTAAAGGATGATAATTTAATTAAATTTTTTAAACTATACCTTGAATGTGGACTGGGCTGAAGAAGGTTGAATCCTGGCCTTCTTGGCTACCCCACCTGTGGCTGTGTTGTTGCACTTCACAAAAGTAAAGATGATAAAGGACATCAAAAATCACCTTTCAAATGAGTTTTTTGGAATAGTGATTTGTTTTAAGAATGTATATACTGAAAAAAGAAGGAAAATTTTTAGATTTACGTGTAATATTATTTTATTGGAGAATGTGTATTTGATAAGAAGAGAGAAAAAATGAATTATAATTTTAATAGAGCCGCTAAGCATGACTAATATTCATCTTTTCACAAATCACGGAACCTAAAAAAATCTCAATTTTTGTGTACATACATCAGACGAACGATCTGGCTGTGGATGCTTCAGATCTAGATCGTTAGAAAAATCCAACATGTTATTTCTCAAAGCGGTGACACACGACTTCGGAGATAAAGCTGCAGGAATCATTTGAGACCAAGAAGTAGGTTTTGAAGCTTGAAACTCCATATTTCCATGCCCAAAAAAATAATCACTTTTTGAGGTTAATTCTTGCTTTACGTCAACATTTGCAGAGCCATTGAATGTCTGCTGACTCAACAGTTGTTCTATATACTCGACCTTCTTCGCCTGCAAATGGCTGAAGCTAGGCTTCTCTTCTTCACCAACCAACCCCCCTCTGCACCACCCAAAAGCACAAAAAATTATATATAATAGTGAATTATATAAATATGATGATTTCTTGAACTATACATATATAGTGCTCCATTAATTAAGAAGGAAATATAAGCCAATGTTATTATGATCAAGAAAAATGAAACTCTTAATCTTTTTGGGTGCATGAAATGGAGATTATATACAAGTACTGAACACCCTCAAGCCTATAACACATGTATCTACGTATATATGTGTGTAGAGAGAAAAAGAGAGAGAATTACAGGAGTAGTTGGCTCCATGATTCAGGAAGCTCCTGGCTATCATTCCATGAAGAAGGATAAGGTGCAGTGAACTGAGGTATATAATTCACAGGTGGATTTATAAAAGATTGTGGCAGAAGAGAGGGAGGCCTTGTATTATTATCCATCGTCCACGGCCAGTTGGGGCTGCCGGCAGCCACCATCTTTTGCACCGTTGAGCTCTGTAAAACACCTCTATTCATAGCTTGTCTCTATATGCAACATTCAAGATAATAATTATAGCCCTCCCTGCCTATTTATTTCTTTCACTTTCTCTCAAATTGACTTTTTATCTCCCTTTCCTTTTCACTTTACTTTTCTAAGAGCTCTTGAAGCTCCCAAAGAAGGCTTTGAAAAAACTTTGCAAGGTCTCCTCTAGTCTTGATTATGTAGGGGAAGATAAGTAGAGAGAGAAAGAGAGACAATGAAGGGTTTTGAGAACCTTTGTCTTAAGGTATTCTCTCTCTCTTTCTTTATTAACTTTCCTTTTCCTTTTCTTTCTTTCTTGCTCTCTTTTAATGATTTTTCTTTTCTTTGCTTTTCTCCTACTTTTGCTTTATCTCTAAAGTGGGCAATAAAGGTTCCCCTTATTTTCCTCCAATAAAAATTAAGTAAATTAATTTTGAAGATAAAAGGTGAATTTTTCTATTTAACATTTCAAAAACACATGGCTATTTAAAACTTTAAAAAAGAAAAAAAGAAAAGAAAAATGCCCTCTAACATTAGGTTCACCATGTTGTCTTGGACTCTTGCTAAGTGACAAGTTAGCATGCTGCATTACAATTATCTATTAGCTTTACTAAAAATGAAAATATTCACCGTACTCAATTTATCTACTTTTTCACCCCTAGCCCATCTCTCCACGTCGGTGCCCCCACCTTCTTGCTCCCGCTGCTTCCTCCCTTCTCACCAATACTTTGCTCTCCTTCCACCGTCATTCATCACCTATCCCCCTGATCCTGGAAAGGCTCTCGAACTCCGGAGGAGCTGGAGCATTGCAAGGGCGCATGGAGGTAGAGGGGCACAACAAACAATGCGAAAAAGGGGAACTTTTGAAATAAAGAGAATAAATAGTAAAGAGGCAGGGATAGAGGAGGTCTTAAGGAAGAAGAGAAGGAATAGTTGTGAATAAAAAGTTTTAGTTTAATTGCACAAATTAATAGAATAAGAACTCTAAAGTAATTAATTTAACTGTGAATCTAATTTCTTCTTTATGCTATCATACCTTAAGTAGTAATTTGATATGGATTAAGAGTTGCAATAAATAACAAAAGAGGCAAAACATAAAAATAGTATACACAAAATATGATGCACATTATATGTTACCATTTTCATCAAAGTTTGGTGGGCAAATAAATGCAACATGCTACATGTGTGTGTATGTGGCGAAAAACTATCGACTAAAGTAGTGTGCCACCTAAGCACGGTGCTTAGCATTAAAATAAACACCTTGATTAGGAGATTATTACTCTATATATATATATATATGGGAAGCATTCCTTGTGGTTTGTACCAATGTTTTTGACAAATATATTTGACAAAAAATCTCAGTCCTTAATTTAAGTGGATCTAAAGGACCACTTTTTATTTAATTAAAACAATTTAAAATTTTCAAATAGGTCCGTCCAACAACAATTAGGTAAATACCCTCCCCACCCTCCTTAAATCTTACGTACCATCTCTCTCTCTCTCTACACATATGAATATATACATTTACATATTGAACTTGTAATACACGGTTTATATTCAAATATTAATGGTATTTTTTTATTGACTAGAAAAAAATTGAGTCCTTGGCCCAAATAAGAAGCTAATCAATGAATGTAGGTTTCAAAATACCTTTCTAGAACTCAAGTTGAAGGTTTCCAGTTAATTTAACATCTCTCTCTCTCTCTCTCTCTCTCTCCCTCCCCTCCTCCCCCATACACACGCTATACATTTATATAGACCAATATAAATTCAAAATGAAAAAATAACTTCGCATTTGTCATTTCTAAAATGTGTAAAAAGATATATTAATGTAGATGTTCGTCAAGAATGTAAATCCTGACCTTACTTGATTTTGATGCATATTCCATACATCAAAATCAAAATACGGTATTTACGATTTTGTTTTAAAATGTTTTGTAATTGTAATGAGAAACTTCGAAAATTTATTTCCTTTTTACTTGTAAATAACTCTATTCATAAGGTTTATATCAATAGACAAGGTACCGAGCAATCCAAATCCATCTACGAATAAGGATCTAAAAACTTCTAGATTGTTAGGCATAGATGAATTTTGTTTTAAAAAAATTGAATTTTAGGTAAACCTTGTCATTATCATCCTACAACGTTCGTGCACTATAACCTTAACAGTTTCACTTATCATTATCAACATTTAATTAATCATTGTTGAGATGATTCATTCGATTTGAATTGTCATCATTATTTTCATAAGATACGTGCACATTTGAAATTTGAATCCCATTACTGGTCCATATATGGTTTGAGATGAAATTCTTGCTAAGACATTGCAAATTCTAACAAACAAAAATATATCAATTTTTGGAGTGAAGAATTTCTTATCGGATATAATTTTTATTTAGTCAATATCTTCCTTGCAAGCCTCTCCCATTACTTTTCTTAGGTACATCTATCTCTTCCTTGCAAAACTCTCTCACTACTTTTCTTAGGTACCTCAAGGAATATTCCAAAAGATTTATTGGCACATTTAACCCTGTTCATGGTCATTATTTGAAAAAAAAAAAAAAAAACACAATGTTTCGAATAGTCGTTTTTAAGAAAATATATGTATAAAAACAAAGGAAAAATTTTGGGTTTACATGCATGACATGCACTAAGTCTATACATATATCCGGACTTTTATAATTTTTTTTTGGGATAATTGCACAACTATATACCTTAGCGCCACTCCAAACCACCACCTTCCAAACCTTTGAAACCACCACTACAACCATCACCAAAATCAAATTCTCACCCCGAAATTCTAGCAACACTATGCACCACTGTGTTTCAAATCGATCTATTGTCACCACCACAAAAATTCCACCATCAATTACACCACACAGGAGATTTCAACCATTGGCATTCTCTTCCTTCGCTACCACAATCTCCAAAACCACCACTACACGAAAATGAAACCACAACCACCTTGACAAAAAGCTTAAAAATATAATCATCATTTCGATCTAATAAATAATTTTGAAAGAATGGTGGTGGTGAATGGAGCAATGCAATGCAATGGTTTTGGTGATGAAATTGGAGAAGAGATAGAGATTGAAAATGGTGATATATATCTTGTGGAGATTAGCTGGGAATTATGGTGAAGGTGGTAGTATAAGGCGGCAGGGACGATGTGTGGAGCCTTTCTGGTATAGTTTTGGGGAAAATAATGGCGGATGGTGTTGTAAAAATTATGTGATTTGTGTAATAAATTATCAACTATAATATATATATATGTGTGTGTGTGTGTGTGTGTGTGTGTGTGTGTGTGTGTGTGTGTGACAATATTATACTGTGTAATAGGTGTAGGTATC
The DNA here is from genome assembly GCA_903798395.1 of Fraxinus floribunda. Lineage (NCBI taxonomy): Eukaryota > Viridiplantae > Streptophyta > Magnoliopsida > Lamiales > Oleaceae > Fraxinus > Fraxinus floribunda. Next base: position 13,524 of record CAIGRS010136996.1, read on the forward strand.
TTTCGGACTTGAACCTCACTTAGTGATAACAATTTTTATTTGAGAGAGCCATAATGGACCAACCCTTAAATTAGGTCCCTTTGGCCAAACTTCAATTGTTCTACACACATTATCGATTTAGACTCAATTCATAGCGGGTAGCGCTGTTAATGGCCGTACGCTCTTATCTTGATTCTAGTAAGAGTCTCTAGGGAATAGCTCAATCCCATAGCCACGGCCTCATGATAACTCTTACATAGGTGAGTCCTCCAAGGGTGCGTGTGACCCACATCTCGCGAGAATTCCCACCTCGATACTCATTTAGTGTTGAACCCTTCCTAACATGACAATTATAATACTATCACCACAGGGATGAGCACAAATATTATAGTGCTATTATGAGTCACGCAGTGCGGGTTATTGCTATCACATTGAACCTTCTTCATGGGATCTCCAATCAGAAAGGTTGGGTTACTCCCGAAGGTGACTCCCTTACGGGCTTAAGCTCATCCCCATCGATGATTCATTAACACCCTTTTTAGGTAAAGGTTTGGTTAAATTGTCCGATAAATTCTTTTCAAATCTCACAAAATTGAGAGAAATCACATTTCTCTTAAGTAAGGCCTTAACTGACTTAAGTCTTGCTTCAATATGTCTATTCATCTTCTTATTTGAGTGAGATTGATTTACAAGCTCTATTACTACTTTGCAGTCACAATGTATCGAAATAGCTGGAATTGGCTTCCTTATTAATGATATATCTAATAATAAATCTCTAAACCACTCAGCGTTAGTACATGTTGTATCCAATGCTATTAACTATGACTCTAAAGTACTTCTAGATATAATTGTCTGTCTTTTTGAACCATAAAATATGGATGCACTACCTAGCATGAACACATATCCAGTGGTAGATTTAATATCTACATGATCAGTTATTCAGTTTGCATCGCTACACCCTTTAATAACATTTGGAAAAATTCTATAGCATATAGAATAATCTAATGTACCTTGAAAATATTTAAGCACTCTCTGCTGAGCATTCCAATGTTCGTTACTTGGATTATTAGTATATCTACTAAGTCTCCCAATAACAAAGTCTATATTAAGTCTTGTCCTATTTGCTATGTACAATAAAGATCCAATAATTTGAGAATACTCAAATTGCAAAACAGTTTCACCTAGATTCTTCTTCAAGTGCACATTTGAATCATATGAAATAAATATTGGATTACTATCATAATACCCAATCTTTTCCAACATTTTTTTAATAGCACTAGACTGATTTAGTGAAATTCCTTCAGCTTCATTCCTAAAATTATATGAGCTTCTCCCAAATCTTAATTTCAAAATTCTTTGACAAATAATTCTTCACATCATTGACAAATCCTAATTTTGTCCCAAATATTAGTATGTCATCTACATATAAACAAAGTATCACATGCTCCTTGCTTTAGTCCATAGAGAGACTTCATTAATTTACATACTCTATGTTTTTGTCCTTTGACTTTAAATCCTTCTGATTGTTCCATATATATTTTTTCATCTAAATCATCATTCAAAAATGCAGTCTTAACGTTCATTTGATGAATGATCAATTTATGAATACTGGTTAATACTAATAATGTCCTGATAGTAATTATTCGTATGACAAGAGAATATGTATCAAAATAATCAATTCCTTCTTTTTGAGTGAATCCTAGCTATATATATTTATCTATACTTCCATCAGGCTTTAACTTTTTTTTTAAATACCCACTTACATCCTATTACTTTACTACCTTGAGGTAAGTCACATAAAACCCAAGTATTATTTTGTATAATTGATTCATACTCATCATTGATAGCTTCTTCCAATAAGGTGCATCGGTAGAGACCATAACATCTTTATATGTTTCAAGTACACCTTCAACTAGATACGTAAGATTAGCTTCTTTATTAATTAATCTCTAAGCCAGGAAAAAAGAACGACGCTCCTTTCTCTCTGGCGATTTGGGCAAAATATGCCCTATACAGATTTCCTAAAATAACCACCATCTCTCCCACCCTTTTCCGAGTACAACCCTAAATCTTCCTCCGCCTCCACCATGGCCAAACCTCCAGGCTAGAATAAAGAACCTTCAGGCCAGAATAAACATCCCTCTCCATCCAACTTGAAGACCAACACATCCTCTGCTACGGCCCCAAGCTTCTACGCAGTGGCTGTAGCTTCTTCACTGATTCGACATGATTTATCCACTATCCCTGTGATAAATGTAGCCGTCTCACTAAGGCAGCCACAAAAGAAAGAAGGAAAACACGCTGTGATATTTTTCCCTTTTGGAACTACAGAGATCAGAAGCTCCTCTTCAATTTGCACTCATTGCGAAATTTTCGAAATCTCGACCTCGTATGGATGTTCTTCAACATCATATCAACTCAAAATGGGGATTAACTACAATTTCTATTGTCAGCTTCATTGATAGACGCCATGTACTGATTAAATTACAGAACGCAGATGACTTCTCTAAGGTGTGGACGAGGGATTCTTATTCTATCGAAGGCTCTTTATTTCGGCTATTCAAATGGTCAAGGGGTTTTAATGCTAAAGTGAAGTCTCCAGTTACTCCAGTTTGGATCAGGCTACCCATGCTTCCACTCAATTTCTACATTCCTTCCTACCTGCAGGCCATTGTTAAACCTCTTGGTAAGTATTTGGATATTGATCTTCCTACTATTACGTTTACGAGACCCAGTTATGCTAGAGTGTGTGTTGAGATTGATATTTCGATTGCAATGGAGGATGTGATTTGGATTGGATCTGATAATGGAGAGGGGTTCTGGCAAGAAGTGGTGTATGAGAGATCCCTTAAATAGGCTACATGGACATGAGAGGTTTGATTGTAAGAGATTGAATAGGAAGCATTACAATGGGGCAGATTTTAGAATTAATCCACCAGTGCCTACTGATAAGAGAAGAGACTTGAGAGTGGATATTCCAGCAGAGAGAGAACATGAACATATTTTGAATGCTGAAAAGGATAATGGAAAATGTGGTAGTGTCGCATTGATCCTAAAAAAGCAGACGGATTCAACAATTAATCCCTCAGTGTCTGCTAATAATAGAAGTAATTTAGAAGTGGAAACCCCAGCAGAAGGAGAAAAGAAGGAGAATGTGATTGCTGAAACTGATGATGGAAATAATGGTAGTGTGAGCTCGAAAAATCCAGTTACACATGCCAATTCTCATACACTTAGATACAGCCCCACAAGAGAGGAATTCCATGATGTTGGACAGGAGGAAATTCTGGAAGAAAACAACCAGAGTAAGAACAAATGCACTGGGAAAATAAATTTGAATACAAAATCTGGGAAGAAAGTTATGCTTGTGGAAACCGAATCTCCTCTAAATGGGAACTCTCATCCAGTTTAAAAGGGAGCATTAGCTTCACCGCAGAACATGATACCCACTAGAGAAATGGATACCATTTCTATCGACAATTCATTTGATGCTTTGGTTGACACTTTAAACTTAGAGGCACCATGGCAGATTGGTGGTGATCAGACTTTAAGACCAGAGAAGGATGAGATTTATCATTCAGACTCGGACACTCTAGATATTAGAGCTAATAACCAACGTAATAGGAAGCTCAGCTCCATCTCTGACCTACTGGTCAGAGATACCACTCAAAAAATTCTTTGATGAGTGCATTCCTTGTATGGAATGCTAGGGGGGTTGGCAATGCTACAACAACCCTCAAACTAATTTATAGAAAGTATAATATTGCTTTTATATCCATTCTTGAACCTATGTTGCCTTTTAACAAAGCTTCTCATTTTGCCAGAAAGTTAGGTCTCTCCCAGATCTGCTCCAATGATAGTGAAGGAGGAAATGTTTGGCTGTGTCTCCTTGGAAATCATAGCTTCACAATACTGGGAGCTACCAATCAATATCTAGCAGTTACTTTGGATTGGAAGGGTGTATCTGTAGTGTTGGTGGTATTTATGTGAAATGTGATTATTTGTTGAGGAGAAATCTTTGGTTATCCCTTTCTCATATCCTGTCTATTAATTTACCTGTCATGTTGATAGGGGATTTTAATATTGTGAAAACTGAAGAGGAAAAACTTGGAGGTGGTCTAGTTTTGCGTGTTGCTAAATAAGATTTTGTACAATTTATTAATTCAAACTCATTGTTCGATGTTCCTTTTACAGGATCTCAATTTACTTGGAATCGTAACAGGAATGGCTCGTTACTATGGGAACATCTTGACAGGGCTCTTGTCAACCACGACTGGAAGGCAGCTTTTCCTGACTCTATGGTGGTACATCTTAAGCGTAACCATTCTGATCACGCACCCCTTTTACTACGCACAGAGGAAGATAATAATATGAGGCCCATGAGCTTCAAATTTCAAAGAATGTGGCTTCAACACTAGGCTTTCCTCCCTATGGTGACGGAATCCTGGACAAGACCTTGCTCCATTTTTGGTATTGCTCGGGTGTCTTATAAACTAAAAAGATTAAAGGTTGATTTAAAACTCTGGAACAAAGTTGTCTTCGGGAATGTTTTTCAGAAAATAAATGAAACTAGTGAAAAAATCCTTATTCTTGAAAACAGTGTTCATTCTGATCACACTGTTAATGCTAATCTCACAGTACTGAAGGGGAAATTAGACAGACTGCTACTACATGAAGAGATCTATAAAAGACAACAGTCACGAGTTAAATGGTTGTCCTGTGGAGATAAGAATACGACCTTCTTCCATGCCTCTGCTAGGCAAAAGAGATCGAAAGCTATGATACGATGTATCAACACTGATGCTGGTACTCTTACAGACCAAGATGATATGGAAGAAGCTGCTATTGATTACTTTAGAAATCATCTCAAAGCTGATGATAGTTCTACAACTGATTACAGGGAGATGACTTCTCTTATACCAAGTTTAGTCATTGATTCTGATAAGGAAATGCTTTTAAAAGAAGTTTATGATGTAGAAGTTCTTGATGCAGTTAAGGATATATCCGAAGACTCTACTCCGGGGCCTGATGGTTTTACTTCATCCCTTTTTATTCATGCCTGGCCAGTGGTTGATGATGACGTCGTTACGGCAGTTTGTGAATTCTTTAGGGGCAAAGAACTGAATAATGCATTGGGGGCTTCTATCATTGCGATGGTGCCTAAATCTGATGATCCCAAGACTTTTCAAGATTATAGACCTATAAGTTTATGTCAGGTATTCTACAAAATCATATCCATAATGGTTGCCAATCGTTTGATTCTGATTTTACCTAAATTAATTTCTATGAATCAAGATGGCTTTATTACTGGTAGAATGATCTCTGAAATTGTTGCACTGGCTTAGGAATTAGTTCATAACCTAAATAAGCGTTCTCGAGGAGCCAATGTGATAATGAAAATAGATATGGCTAAAGTTTTTGATAGGGTATCTTGGGGCTATTTATTAGAAGTGTTTAAGGCTTTTGAATTTGTTGATACTTGGGTCACCCTTATTAAGAATGCTATTTCATCACCACAATTTTCAGTTAAAATTAATGGTGTTTTGGTTGGATTTTTCACTCCTTCTCGTGGGCTCAGGCAAGGCGATCCATTGTCTCCATTGTTATTCATCCTCAGCGAAGAACCTCTCAGTAGGGGCCTAACAAAACTCCTAAAAGATGGCAGAACAACTCCTTACCAGGTTCCTGCTACATGCTCTCCTATATCACATCTTCTCTATACAGATGATTTCTTGGTATTTTACTAATGGAACTTGACGTAGCCTAAATAATTTAATGAGGTTTCTCCGATGTTATGAGACTATATCTGGGCAGTTAATTAATGTGGCTAAGAGTTCTTTTATAGTTCACAAGCGAGTTGCCACGTCTAGAAGCGTATCATTGCAACCACAACAGTTTTCAAAGAAAACTCCCTCCCATTTACTTATCTTGGAGCCCTTCTTCATTATGGAAAACCCATCTCCTCTATGTTCACTCCAGTGCTTGACAAAACCAGGAAAAAACTAGAGGGTTGGAAAGGTAAGCTTCTATCCATGGGTGATAAGCTCACTTTGATCCAATCAGTATTAAGTTCCATACCTATCTACTTATTTTCTGTGATCACCCCTCCCATAAAAGTTGTTAAAGAGATTCATACTCTTTTTGCCAACTTTTTTTGGGGGGATTCTGAAAATGGGTTTAGACGTCATTGGGTTTCCTGGAATAATATATGTTCTCCACAAAAGGAAGGATGGTGTTCGCAGTCTCTTTGATGTGATTAAGTCGCTTCAAAATGACATGGATAAATATTTCTTCGCACTCTCTCTGGACTGATTTCTTGCGACAAAAATACCTCAGTCATCACCTTGACATGGCTAACATTCCTGTAAGTACTAAATACTCATCAATATGGAAACATCCTTCCCATCACTTCCCATTTATTTTAGAACACAGTAGATGGCAGTGCTCTATTCTGGTATGACAATTGGAGGGGTTCGAGTAGTTTATCTACACTTGGTTGGACTATCATATCCCCTAATTTAAGATTTCATGAGGTAGTTTTAAATGGCAAATTGAACTTGGATAAACTTTTTTCTTTGGGTGGTTTAGCTTTAGTGGAGGATATTCAACGCTCACAAGTCCAACTTCGCAAAGGTAGTGATGAATTAATTTGGTCCCCTTGCAGGAATGGTTTATTCTCTACTAGCTCAGCTTGGTCTCTTCTCAAACCTACTAGATCTTCTACTCTTCCTTATATGATCATTTGGAATCCTACTATACCACTAAAAATCTCTATTTTTTGTTGGCTCCTTTGGAATAATGTGGTTCCTGTCAATGAGGTGGTTTGGCGTTGTGGAATCCATGTTGTCTCCAAGTGCCACTGCTGTCCATAGGGACATGAAGAAGAAATAGATCATGTCTTTGCAACCAGTTCTACTGCTCTTCAAGCTTGGCAATATTTTGGAAATTTATTTGGGGTAAGAGTTACTACGAATATTTCTTGGCGGTCTGCTATGTTACTTTGGCATTCACATTTTGGCGATTCAACACAAGAACATATTGTAGCTTTACTTGTCCCACCTCTTCTTTCATGGGAGCTGTGGTTAGCCAGAAATTCTACAAGATTTAAGGATGAGGCTGTTAACTTGCACAAAATCTGTTCTAAAGTTAAATGTTGGCTACACGAATTGAATGATTTTCTCAAACCTAGAAAAATGTCTCTTTCCCTCTATTTCTCACAGGTATTACACATCCATACTGTTCCAATACGAGTTAAAACTCCATTCCTTGTAAAATGGTACCCTCCACAACATGGTTGTTACAAACTTAATATTGATGGTGCTAGCGCTGGAAATCCAGGCCCGGCTGGTTGTGGTGGATTGCTTCGGGACTGGCAAGGTAAGGTAATTTTTGGATTCTATAATTTCCTATGGGTTGGTACTAACACTCTTGCAGAGGTATTTGCACTTAGAATAGACCTTCAAATATGCTATGTACTTGGCATAGATAGAATTGCAATAGAAATAGACTCTAAGGTGGTGGTCAATTGGTTTCATAATCAAGTGAACATACCTTGGTCTATTCGTCTTATTTGGGAGGATATTTTGGATTTTACTCATGTTATGACTATGGATATATCGCATATTTATCGAGAAGCTAATCAGGCGACAGATTCTTTAGCGCGACTTGGAACTAAAGGTAGTTCTGACTTCTTAGAATCAACTCCAGTTTTCCTGTTTATACCATTGGTTGCATCCGCTTGGATAAGTGTAACTTGCCTTGTTTTCATTTTTCGTAGTTGTTGATGTTCTATTGTAAGGGAAGTAGTACTTCCCCATTTTAATACTTTGTTTCTTTTCAGTTGTAACCATGGTATTCCTCCACCACAAGTGAGAACATATGAATAAAATTTCGGAGGTACCGCCCTCCTTTCACAAAAAAAAAGAAAAAAGAACTAGATATGTAAAGAATTATTCTCCATGAAATTCTACTAAAGATGAACTAGATGGAGTACTATTTAAAAATGATTTTTTAGAAGACGAGGGTTCACATGAAATTCTAGTCTTAAATGGAAAAACATTATCAAAATAAGTAGCATCTCTAGCTTCAATGATAGTATTATTTGTAATGTCACTAACTTCAGAATTTACAATTAAGAATCTATTTGCACTACTATTTTGAGCGTATCCTATAAAAACAACATCCATAGTTTTTGGTCCTATTTTCTTACTTTTAAGATCAGGTATAACAACTTTTGCCATACACCCCTACACTTTTAGAAAATCTAACCTAGGAAATCTCTTTTTCCATAGCTCGAATGGAGTTCTAATATTATCCTTAACAGTTACTCGATTCAATATGTAACAAGAAGTTAGAACAGCTTCACCCCATAAGTTTTCAGGTGCTCCAAAACTTATGAGCATATCATTTACCATATCCATCAAAGTTCTATTCTTCCTTTCTGCAATACCATTAGATTGTGGTGAATAAGGAGGTGTCACTTCGTGTATTATACCATTATCCTCATAGTAATCCTTAAGATTATTCAGTGCGTATTATCTTCCTCTATCGGATCTCAAAATTTTTATCTTATGTTCTAATTGATTTTCAACCTCTATTTTATAGATTTTGAACTTATCGTACACTTCATCATTTGTTTTCAATAAATAAATATAACAATACTTAGAATAGTCATCTATAAATGTTAAAAAGTACTTATTACCAGCTCGTGTTGGCAATCTATTAGAATCACACACATCACTATGAATCAATTCTAAGAGATTTGTATCTTTCCTAACAGATTTAAAAGGTCTCTTAGTTTGTTT